>JAJJMC010019642.1:17904056-17921821 GCA_023531435.1 Papaver californicum
ACCAGGAATCAGGAATCAGTTATTTCCAACAATTTATGTGATTAATCTTGCAATTCTTTTAAATAAATTAAGCTCAAATATTGCCAAAATAGGTTTTTATGCAAACAAGCAGAGGTAAATCACAAGCATGGGACATCAGAGGTTGTCAACCCAGCATGACCCATCAAACAAAAACACCACTACTGAATGAAACCGTTTTTCTATTTCGAAACTATGCAATTTTAACAAGTAAAGAATTATAAATAATTAATTAAAAATAAACTTACCACATAAAATTGAGAGAAAAACCTCCTCCATCATCCCAGTAAATAAACTTAGCTCATGGTGGAGAACACTTGCTCAAAATACTCTTTCATTGCTAAAAATATTGATTACAAGGTGAAATAGGTGTAACAAAGCTGATTTGATACGCGTATATGCGTTACAGAAGAAGGTTCAACTGTTACACAAAGGATTAAGGCAACAAAAAGGTAAAGAGGAAACGCAACAGAACAGTTTGAATCAGCAACATATGTAAAAGTTGCTGAGTCGTCTTCCCCGGTGATGGCTGGATGAAGAACACGCCGAACGGTGCAGTAGCAGGTGATCGGCGGTGACGGAAGTGGTCGGAATTTTTCGGAATTGATCTCTAGGGCTGCGTGATGATTTCTCTTCGCTTCTCTTGGTTTATATAGGGTCTACAAACCCTAGAGAGAGTTCTAAACCTAATAAAACTCTCTCAAACAACTCACAAATTCAATTCCTAATCGAAACAGGAATCCGACCAAGTTCATGATTTCTGAGCTGATCCTTCGGGATATTTTTGCTGTTTCTCGATTGCTCTGAACTCTAGTTGCAATGGGTTGCTTTTAATTTCATCAAATCCCATCAATTTCGTCAATCTGAAGTATCCAGTAGCTTCTCCGATGAGCTGGATCGGTGACTCGGCCGGGTTGACTCGCTGGGTTGACTCGTCGATTCTAGGGTGTCCCTTATCCATTCTTGGGGTGCCAGTAACACTTGTCCTTGGGTACCTTTATCACTTTTTGAGCCAATTTTCCACAAATCTCTATTCTTTTAATGTACCTACAAAAGCATAAAAACACGTAATATATGTAAAAATCGAATACTAACTCACTAGAAATTAAGGTGCAAATTAGACACTAAAATGTGTCTATCATAGGTATAATATGATCTAAGTTAAATCCGTTCATCACTTCATCATTTCTAACCCAACAAAAATATTGAATCTTCACTTGATCAATAACATGTTTCTATGCAACCCTTACGCCTTCATATATTAAAACATTTATGTTTTTTCAAACATACCAACATATCGTCGCTGATAAAATAGGCCAAAGTTTCTTGCCTATAAATTGATTTATGTTGCATCTCCAGCTTTTGATGATAGAGTCTATGCAGTTTGGAAGAGGCCAAAGTAGACTCACTCTTAAGGGTGTACACGGATGCGTATGGATACGAATATGACACTATATGTATCCAAATATTCAATACAAAATCCGAATTTGACTCGAAATCCGAATGGATATAGTTTTTCCACTTCGAATTCGTATTCGTACTTTTATTTGAATATCAGATAATTATCTGATCCGAAACCATAAGAAAATAAAACAATAAAAAATATGTATTTTGTATCAAATTAATATTACATGATATAAATTAATTAGAATGAAGATATTGTAAATGTCTTTTTAATAAATATAATGATTTTTTTAATGATATATACTTTTCTATATTTAGGGTACAAATATTTCGGATGCGGATACCTTGATATCCAATTCGTATCCGGTTAATTATATTTTTGATAAAAAATTCGGATATTCGAATCCGAAAATAATTTTGGAACAATATTTGATATTTTGAATACGAATTCGAATGAATTTTTGATTTTTCAGACATCCATTGACACCCTTACCTACTCTCCTAATAAATAAGTCTCAAACAGGTAAATTTACAATGAGAAACAAATTTACTTAAAGAGCAAAAGAGCAAGCAGCTATTCACCAACAATTTTTATTTCTTGTCGAGAGTCTCCAGAGCCGGGAGCCCTTTAGGGTACACTAACCAGAGAAAAAAGATATCCAATTTAATGTAGCCAGGACCTAGACCAAACACTAAGGTTGAACTTAGGGCCTTGATTTTCAATCTTTAGAACTGCATAACAAGCCTTTACTGTGAATTTTACATTCTTATCTACTTTATATTTGATTGTGTCTTCTCCACTTCCACTAAAAGAATTCTCAATTAAATTAATAAAAGAGCAAACTTCTTAAATTTGAATTTGCGAGATTTATTTAATCCCAAGTTCCAAGAACCTCCATTTGAACTACAACAACATAATTACTAATAGTCCTTTGCTTTTTGGAGGTAATAGCATATATGTTGAGGAAAAGAAAATCAAAATCAATGGTCTTCCAAAAACCTAATTGCGGTTCCACGGAAAAAAGACCTGTAAAGTTGGATGTGTTTGTAGATGCTTTTCCAAAGACTAACCCATGAGCTTGTTTATGAGCTTTTATTTTTCACTTAAAACCCAAAGACCCATATTTGGAGATAATAGACTTTCTCCACAGAGTTTGTTTGTTTGAACTGAGTCTCCACCATCATTTACATATTAGAGCTTTATTCATACTCCTGAAAAACTCAATAACCAAACCATATTTTGAAATTGGAGATCATATTTTTTTTCCAAGAAACTAAATGATGATTCTTAATTGTTTCCCTCTTGTCCCAAAGGAAATCCTTCATAATCCTTTCTATACTTTTTATAAATTTGACAGGAGCTTTGGTCAAGGAAAACATATAGGTAAGAATACTTGATAATACACTTTAAACCAATGTTAGTTTTCCATCTTTATTGTACACCGATCTTTTCCATCCTGATAATCTAAACTTAACCTTTTCGATTAATCCATCCCACTTTATAGTTCCCAAGGATCTAACTCCTAAAGGTAACCCCAGATAAGAAGTAGGTAATTGATCATTTTTACAACATAGCATGCTAGCTAGATTTTTTGAGTATGAAGCTCTAACAACCCCATAGAATACTAGAATTTGTAAAATTTAATACATAGGCCTGAAGAAAGTTAAAAAAAAGATGTACCTTAGAATGTTCACTTGTTTTCTAAATTCATCTAATTAAGAACACCAATGTATTGTTTGCAAGTTGGAGATCACCAATCATGACAACATTGTCTCCTAACTGAAAGCTAACCAATCTTCACAGATTCACACTAGCTTGAAAAAATAGGTTTAGAGCTTCAGAAATAATTCAAAACAAAAGAGAGAAATGGGATCTTCCTGCCTTAATCCTTTACCCGACTTGAATTGGGAACAAAGAGAACTGAGGAATATTATTTATGCAACCTTGAATGTAAGACCTCCATTTTGCAGCAAAGCCCATATTCTCTAAGATTTCATCCACAAATCCCCAAGAGACATTATCAAATGTTTTTTCAATATCAATTTTTTAAATGATATCTGAGATCCCACTTTTAGTTATAGAATCCATACACTCATTTATGAAAAGAGCATAATCCATAACTTGTCTCTCTTTGATAAAATTGATTGTTGGTTGGAAAATGATCTATGGAAGCACCAACTTTAGTCTCTCGGTGAAAACTTTTGAAATGATTTTGGAATCATATATAGAAATGTAGTCTTCAATCTCCAATTCGTTGTACCATATTTTGGGAAGTGCCACTATCCTCATTATATCTTGACTCATAAAGGACCAACATTTCCTAATAATGATCACTTGGAAACCATCTGGACCTAGAGAATGATCTTGACCTAAATTTTTTAGCAGCAAAAAACATTCATTTTCCTAGGATGTCTTTTGAACGTATCTGAAAAATAAGAAGTAATTCTTCTTTTATTACAAATATATCTTAACTGAAAACTCCATTAATCTTCAAACCTGAAACGATATTTCTCCTTCTACGAATTTTAGTTATTATGTGACATAATCTTGTATTTCTATCACCATCTTTATCCTATTGAAGTCGAAATTTTTGACATCCTAATTTTTCCTTTTTGTCAGAAAGTTGTTTAAACTCGGCTCTAAGTTTAGTCTTAAAGCTCTTTGGGGAGAAAAAAGAGATTGATATCCAACTAAGATACCCAAGGCCCTGTGATACCACAATTTTGCTTCCAAAATCCCTCCAATATGTATCACCGATCTAAACCCTATATCTGCCTGGTAGGATAAATTTTTCTGGGAATAAGTCCCACGAAAATTAACACATCTTGCGGATCAGTATTGTGTGTAACAAACATTAATTTGGTGGCTATGAAAAATCATAAGTCGAAGGTATTCAAAGACCCCATACGTCCCTCCTTCCCTAGTCATAGAAACCGTTTGGATATCAAAAGAAGAAATCAATCCTAGAAATCAAAAGTAAAAATATTTTACTTCATAAAAAATTAACTTTTATGCTTTTTAGAAGTCATTATGAAGCTGTATACCTAAATTAAAATTATCCGCGTACCTCTCGCATGCGAAGCGAGCACTCTACCATGTGAGCTACACCCCGGTTTGATTCATCTTGTAAAACGAAATAAATAACAATACGCCCAAAAGAAAAAAAAAGTGATGCAAACTTGTAACCGAGGATATAGAGAGGAATCGGCGAAAGTGTTGGAAAAACATTCACTTTTTATTTCTTTAGTTTATTTAATATTGTCTTGGATTCAGTCATAAAAGAGGGTAATTCAACTTGACCCCTTTCTCTCTCTTTCCTCTGTAATGTCGCTCACGAAAATTTCATTTCACTCTTCCCCAATCCTCCTCGTTATGCAAATTTCTCTCTCATTTACCACACTCATTACACTTCTCTTAATCTCTCTTTATCCCTCTGAATTCCTCTCTTTATCACCCTGATTTTCTGAGTTTTCATCAATAGAGATTACCAGAAGAAGAATAAGAAAAAAGTTTCAGATTTTTCTCCCTTTTATCTCGTGGGTAGGTGGTTGGTTCTTCAGGGTTAATGCAGCAAAGGACAACTATGAGCTGGAGAAGAGTCGCTAAATCTTCTCAGGCTCTAGCTGCTCACACTTTTCTCCTTTGTTTCACGATTTTACTCCTACTCAAACTTGATCATGTCGTTTCCTACTCTTGGTGGTAAGTCTTCAGATTCATTGTTTTCTATTTCAATTTTTAGCACCAATTCATCTGTAATTGGAATTCACATGTTCTTTATTTTAATTCTTAACAAGTCCTAGCAATTTGAAATTGTGAATAATTTTAGCCAGATACCTATGTTTTTATTCAATATTCTTACTTGTAAATTGAGTCATGCAATAGCTATACATATTTAACATCATGGGTCATGTTCGATTGGATGCTTAACTTCAACTGGAGGAGTTTAGTGTGTGAATTGTTGAAATTTAGGGTTCTAACCACACTGAATAGTGTTTGTATGGATGCTTATGGACTTTGTAGATTATGGTTGCATTCATTTTCTTGAAGTATTTGACCTTTTGTTGGCATCTATTAAGCCTTCTAGTTACAGTGAGATTCAGGGTAAAGTAGTTGTGACTTAAAAACAGTTATTTTGTTTAAATCTACAAATTAGGTTTAAGGTTATCCATTTCAAACTTAGACATGTATCTCTTTGAAAACACAAAGAAAAAATTGTTACTTTAAGTAGATTAGTGTAAGTAAATGCATATGCGGACGTGCGCATGTTCTTGTTGAGTTGTTGGTGTTCAAAAATTGGGCAAACTATTTATGTAGTGTTTCATCCGTAACTGAGCCGCACGTACTGAAAAAGAAAAACTTGTATATTCATTTAACTTATGCTTGATTTTCTTTTTTACTGCACAGGATGATTTTTTCCCCGCTCTGGTTATTTCATGCGGTTGTTGCACGAGGGAGATTCTCTTTACCAGCTCCAGCTATACCACATGATCGCCATGTACGTATTTTCTGTTATAAGCCAGATTTTGTTTTTTATGATGACTACTTTGCAAAAAAAAAAACTTTTGGTTGCGTGATTAAGTGATGGCAAGGGATTACACTCTTTCTTTCTTGGACAGTGGGCACCTTGTCATGCCATTGTTGCGACACCATTGCTTGTTGCCTTCGAGCTGCTCCTCTGTGTGTATCTGGACAGCATATATGGTAAGCACATAACACCCTTGACTAACAATTAAGAGGGTTAAACTCAAGATTATCGGGGATTCCAGGGATCTGTTCATCTTTCTAATTAGGCGCAATGACACCTTGATTACAAAATAGATGAATGATTGTTGCTTCTTTTTTTCCTCGTAGCCTCAGTGCTGGCGCAAACATCATTTATTTAATGTGCATATGAGAGCTTGCATTTTTTTTATATAACGCTCCAGTTGACATTCCTTAATAAACTAGACTCTTTCTGCTTGTTGCACAGTGCAAGGCATTGCAGCCCTGAATTTGAAGATCGTTTTTCTTCCACTGTTGGCTTTTGAGATGATTATTTTGATTGACAATTTCAGGTACTTCTTGTCTTAGTTATATGTGCCATCATGGCCCAATTCATCTAGTTGTTCTTTAGTCTTATTTATCTATTCTTCTTGTCTCCAGGATGTGTAGGGCTCTTATGCCCGGAGATGAAGAAGGAATGAATGATGAAGCGATATGGGAGATGCTCCCGGTAAATTTCCTTATCTAATTATGAATTTGATCCAAGTATTATTTATGCTATTTAAAAGTCTTGTCATTTTATTCAACCTTATTATAAATGTTTTCTCGAAATAATAAATTTAAATTATATATTAGCATCAGATTTTATTCTTAGCTTGAGGACTACATATAAGATAGGGACCCACTGCATGTTGGTTGAAGACCAACATGTTCCATTCCTCTCAGGCCTGCCTTAACATCGGAACTCTATATGAGTCTTTACAGCTGTGTTGCTGTAATGGCTCCTGCATTTTTTACTACTGTACAGTCCCTAATAATTTTGAATGCTTACTATTGCAGTTCAAAGTTCAGACCATGGGAGTCTTGAAGCAATCTCATGCCATTTTTATTTTTCTTATTGCATTTTTGCTCATATTTTTGGGACATTGCTCCGATGAAAAATGTTTTATCACCTTACTAGTTATATGCTAGTATTGTTGGCGATAAAAGGGACATAACTTTGAAATGCAGGGGTTTATATTTTGCTTCTCACATATGTCTATATATTTGTTTATGTGCATTTTTATGGGTATATGCATGTGTCTTTAGATACATAAGCCATAAATCACATGTTTTTCATATCATGCTGAAATTCACTAACATCACCATCTCTCTTTCTAGCATTTTTGGGTTGCTATCTCTATGGTTTTCTTAGTTGCTGCAACAACATTTACACTTCTTAAGTTATCTGGTAAGTTCTCTATCTCAACACAAAGAATGGTATGTCCTTTCGTGAAGTCATAATTCCTGTTATACTCTCTTTACTCCAGTTTGTTTTAATGGGATAGAGACAGGTGTTAAAGTAAATGATGTATAGTTTTTTTTTTTGGTGGGTAATAAACATGAAATTCCACCTTTCTGCTTGGTCGAATTCTTGTGACGGTGATTGGAGTAGATTTTACAATAAGATTCTACATTTCAGTTTCTATTTTCATTCTTAAGTTATCTTTTTATATTTTGTAAAAGATGTGTTTGGTGCACATTTTTTGGATAACAATACATGCCAAAGTATCACAATATAATTTGATGAACACTGTATGTATGTGGATGAGAAATACTGTGAGTAGAATTCTCACCCATGAAGTAGGTGTTTTGCTTGTGTTGGATGTTTGATTGTATTGTGAGTCGTAACCAATTGAACTATATAACCTCCATATCCCAAGTTGGAACGATAAGATCCGTGTTATTTTTCTTTTTGTTTTGCATAGCTAATTAAGTATTCTACTGCAGGTGATGTAGGTGCCCTAGGTTGGTGGGATTTATTTATAAACTTTGGGTACTCATTTGCTTTAAAATCTGTTTCTTCTCATATCCGTTTTTTTTTTCCATTGTTGCCTCTTATCTGTTTTTCTTTCCTTGTAGAATCGCAGAGTGCTTTGCGTTTCTTGTTTGCACAAAATGGACGAATCCAATGATCCATAGAAATAATCACACTCGAGAAGCAAGTTCTTCCTCTACCGCTGTTAGATATCCTGACTGGAGCAATGGTTTAGTGGTTTCTTCCGAGGAAGAGCAATACCAGGAAAGAATGTGTACCCTTCAGGATATTGGCGGCCATATTATGAAAATTCCATTAATTGGTTTTCAAGTCCTTCTTTTCATGCATTTAGAGGTAAGACGGGCAATAAGGATTAGTTCATCGTTTTTCCATATATAATATTGGTTACTGTTGATAATGGTAGTTTTCTGAAGCTAGTAGTGTCTTTGATTGATTTGAATATCAGGGAACGCCACCTGGGGCTAGACATATGCCACTTCCAGTTATTTTCTCTCCACTCTTCTTGCTTCAAGGTGCTGGAGTCATTTTTTCTATCTTGAGTTTAGTGGAGAGGGTTGTTCTTTTACTTCGCACTGGAGTAAATACAAATACAACAAGATATTTCAGAATTTCTTCAAGGGCTCGTGATTGCTTTGGATTTATCCGCCGTGGTTCTAGGTATGGTCTCGTAATTTCCAATAGGTGCATGGTTTGGAGAACAAAAACATGATATTTTGGTATTATCACTGGATATCCTGCAAATATTGTGCAGTAAGTTTCAATCTCATGTTAGTGACGTTCAATGTCAGGCTTCTGGGTTGGTGGTCAATTGATGAAGGAAGTCGAGAAGAACATGCTCGACTTTACCAGTGTGTGGCTGCTGGTGCTGGGTGAGATTTTTTAGCAGATTTGAAGATTTCTACGACCATTTCTGCTTGCTTATCTTTGTACTATTATATTATAATGTGCAGATATAACACCTTTTGTAAATACCCCCCCGAGATAGTGAAGAAAATGCCTAAAAAGGATCTTGCTGAAGAGGTGCATCCTTTTTTTGCCATCCTACCTTATTTCATGTTGCAGTTGTTGATTCTTTCTCTGTTCAATATTTGATGCACTGTGTAGATTGTACATTATTTTGTTACTTTCAACATTTTCGTTTATATGACATAGCGTGTCTTGTCAGGTTTGGAGACTACAAGCTGCTCTTGGTGAGCAAGCTGAAATCACAAAGTATAGCCAGCAGGAGTTTGAGAGACTTCAAAATGTAATTTCCTGTGTTGTACCAGGAAATATGTAAAAGTATTTCCTTCACTTCATTTCTTATTGAGAAATCCTCAGCTGATAGTACTTACTTTTTTTCTTCTTGATGGGATTGTCAGGAAAAAGTCTTGTGCAGGATATGCTTCGTGGCGGACATAAATGTGGTCTTACTTCCTTGCAGGCATCGCATCCTTTGCTGGTATGACATTACTATGACCGACTGCTAGTGTTGCAAATATAACAATGTTAGCAACTCTATTTATAGATATTTTTTTTTGTTTGTTTACTTCATTTAAGATTTCTTTCATATACAGTGCCTGCTCCGACAAATGTAAGAAATGCCCGGTGTGCAGAGTCCCCATCGACGAGCGCATGTCTGTATATGATGTATAAATATATTATCTGACACATTGCCGAAGCTTTTATACTGAATGCATTCCAGAACAAAAAATTCAAGAATGACAGGGTGCCTCAAGCGTGTAATTTACATGTACAGGATTGATGATAATTGGTACAAAAAAGAAACTTACAAAGGTGGGGGGATTAAAGGCGCTCTCTTTTGCAAATTTGGAACCTTTTTTTTTGTTATGTTTTGTAGTACAAGCATTAGGTTATTGCAGGGATGTTAACATGCAGTTTCTCTCTATAATCAAACTTGTAAATAGTAAACTGCAAGCATGGTAACAAAGTTCTGTTTTTTCTAGGTCCCGCAGGTTGTAATATTAAAAGTTGCTGGAATCTAATTCTGCTATAAATATATTAACTATAGATTTCGAATCGTTTCATGGCTATTTACCTGCACAAACAAATTATAGCATAACGACTCTTAACTCTAACCTAATTATCCCATGTTCAGGGGCTGCTAGAAATGAATACTAGTCCAGTCCCACTGTACCATTGCTTTACCTGGGAACAATTGATTTCTAGGTGGAAACAGGATTTGATGCAATTTGACATAGTAATTAGTTCTCATTAAAAATATTAAACATGGAGTAGTAATTAGTTGATCCACAAATTAACAAAATACATGACTGATAAAAGCTTATTTGGTTCTTCAACAAATTAGACCTAAACAGACAAATCCGAGCAAATGTTTGCTACGGCAGTTCTGAAGCAGTATAAACTTAAGTAGACAAATCCAAGCAAATGTTGGTCACTCGAGGAGTTTAGAAGAAGTGATTGGGTCAGGCATATGTTGCTGTTATACGCCTTACATCCACCAAAGGATTCGAAGTTGCAATTCCATCATCAACTCCTGGATTTTGGATGACTGCATTCTCCGAAGGTGGAGAGTGCTCAATGAGTTTGATGACGAAGTCATCGAAGCATTCGTCAATAGTCTTGAAAGGGATATCGGGGTACAATGAGCTCACTTCAACATTATCTGGTCCTTCAACCGAATAATTGATTTGACAACCCTTTATAAATATATCATGAGTGAACGAAGCGACGATACTTTGTGGAATCAAGTTTTCTGCATCAAACATAACAAAACCAAGAAATGATACATTTAGCTGATAGTATTAGTACCTACCTTTACAATACGACTAGGAAGAAAGAAAACTGAGAAATGATCTTAAAAAAAACCTTTGGCAGCTGAAAGTAAGTCATGTTCAGAGATGGTGATTCTTGGGAGAGTTCTATTGATCTTCTTCTCCCATAATGATGCTAGCTCATTTATGTTGAGATAGTTACAGGGTGGCCTGAAATGAACTGATTTGTTTACTGTACGTTTATCTTCGATGGTTTTCAAGGTGAATTTTCCAATATCAGCACCCGCTACAAAATAAGCTGCAAAGGTAATGTATATATTTTAGACAATAAACTCATATATATGTATGTCTATACCACCTTCGACATGATCTAAAACCTTTACATACCTTTAGTGGTGCCGTTTCCATAGATCTGAAACCGATCTAATGGTGGAAGTACTTCAGAGGGGTGAGTGTTGTCGTGATAAGGCCAAGCAGCGACCGAATTACAGCAGATATAAGTGTAGGGAATTCCTGATTCTTTAATCAGACGTCGTACCTCTCGCTTCTCCTTGTACATGGTTAGCCCTGGCTCTACTGGATCAGCTCTATCTATGTCGTGCCCAAACTCTGATGGCAAAAACCTCTGCCAACCACATTAAAAAAGAATATCACTTGCAATGTTGTCCCAAACATACCGATTAAGGCTTGCCAGTGGAATCCCCCCCCTTCCCCATTCAAGTCTACAGTACACATATATTGGCTTTATGAACTAAGTTAAGATGGTCCAAATTCATTGGCGGAGCCAGGAATGAAGATAGGATGGGTCAATTGCCCCCACTTTTCCGTACATGGCTCCACCCCTAGATCCAATTACTGGTATTGGGCAGGAATTTTAAGGTCCCAGGTCCTGCCTGTACGCATGCAGCATGCCATGGTTAGAGTATCATGTGTTTATGCATGTACCTTGACAGTACCAACCGTTTTGATGGCGTGAATTAGTGTAACCTGGTCTAAAATATTCTCACCACCAACAGCTGATATCACCACTTCAATCTTGTAATCTTTTAGCAACTTTTCCATGAAATCCTGATCATTGATTGAACCCTGAAGTGTACATACTTCAGTTGCATGAAATCAAACCAAACTTGAGTATAAGGAGACAGTAAGGCTTACTATTAAACTTACATGTAATACGATAGCACCTCTGTCTAGGAGAGTTTTGATCGTTTTTGCCTTAGATGGATACTGCGAACCAGAACGTGCTAAGAGATATGTAGGTCGACCACTGTTAAGGCTAGCTTCAGCAATGAAACGGCCAATGAACCCGGTCGATCCAACAATTAGTGTTCGACCCTTGAGTTGATCATGACAAGCAGTTGGCAATGCAACAACAGAGGGAGCCATATATGGGTGTAAATGATTGAATAGTAGTATTCGAGCTATAGGCTGCAATATGTTCTAGGATTTCAATAACGAATGGGAAACATATGTAGTAGAAGCATGGCATATATGGTAGTCAGAAAACGTGAAGAAAGAAGGTAGTAAAGATGAATTGGTTTTCAGCTAACCGTAATTAATGTACTAGAGCTAGAAGAACCTAATAGTCCACTTCATGCACATGTATCTAATTGTGTTTTTATTTCTGTATTGAGTATAAATTAAGGAGGGTAGTTTAATGTGTTTTTATTGCTGTTGTTTATTTGGTTACCCCAATTTGTTTGATCAAGGTGGTAGTTGAACAACCACTCTCAACAATCAGGGCGTGGTTGGTTGCACGTAACTGTTGTTTTCCCTTATAGTTAAATTGTGGGTACCAACTGCATACACAATTTTACCGTCTTACTAAAGAAGCATGTGCTGCTGCAGGTTGCTTGCCGCCGGTCAGTGAATGGAAATGATAGCAGTATTAATGTAAATAAGGCATTGCATAACGAGGAACTAGTTCTGCATATTTGTAGGGTGTTTAGATACCAGAAGCAGAAATTAGAAATAAAAATATTTTACCTCATAAAAAGATAATTTTTTTTACTTCCAGAAATCATTCTAAAATTATATAATTAAATTTCTGACTTTTTTTACTTCCAGTAGTTAAAAAACAACTTCTTAGTGTTACAACAAATCATGGGTTTTGTAATCTTTTTTTCTTTCTTTCTTTGAGTATAACCTTCTTCTTTCAAAGAGAAGAAAGAGTGGGATAATGAACTACATTGTACTAGACGATTAGTTCAAGGGTGTCTTTGGTTCACCTAATCAAAGTTTTGACATTAGATTTATGTAACTGACTCATCCATGAATCTTGCAGCCTTACACAATACATAGGTCAACAACTACCTCCTTATTGAATTTGAATCCTAACCTCACATGTTTATTTTTTTGTTGTTGCACTTCCTTAATCAAATTACTATCCTTACTTCTTGGGTCCAATAATATTGCTCAAGAATTATCATGACAGTTTTAGCAATGATCATGTTCATTTATGTACACAAGCTCAAGCTTTTGTCAATCCCAGGGGAAAATTATCCTTAGTTCAGATATCTCGTAATTTCTCCCATTGAGAATGTTGTCTCGTAATTTCTCCCATGAAGAATGTCGTTGTTTCTTAAAAGACATCTCTTTTGAAATATTTTTTAAATATGGGATATGAAATTCTAGGTATCATGAGTAGAAAATTTTATCTCTAACTCATAAAAAGAAATATCATGGAGAAAAGTTAAACTTTTATTAGAAAGAATAAATTCATGTACGAAGCCCCGAAAGTCCACCATACAAAAATTATTTGTAATTATCATGAGCGATTTTTGAGAATCCTTCCCTTTTTAAGGGGATCATGATGTGTTTAGGTCATCCGTCCTAAAAAGCTAAAAAATATTCTAATTAGAAAAAATTATAAAATTATTCTTTATTTAAATTAATTTATTAATCACTTAAACCTAATTCTAATTCTAAATTTAATTTATAAATAAATTAAAAAAAACTTAATTTCTAAATTAACCTAGTCGAATTTTGGTTTGAAATTTTTTCCTTCTCCTCTTCTTTCCTCTTCATCTTCCATAACCGTTCCATAAATGATTAATCGTTGATTCGTAAACAAACTTCACCATCGATTAATCTCTTCTATAAATGTATTAAACGTTGTAATAGAGATGTAATACCGAACCCGGGGATTCCAGGCATTGGAAATCAAGCAAATCAAAAAAATCAACCATAAGTTGAAGAATCAGTTACAACATAAATTGAAGCTGAAATCGAGACTTTAGCGAGAGATCAAAATCCTGATTGTTCCAATATGTACATTAGAAAGTAATTTCCCAAAAACCCCTTAACTTTTATACGTTATTTTATTATTAAATCGAGTAGTAATCATCCAAATATAAGTTTAAATGGTTGTTTCATGGTGATTTTAGCTAGGAAGAAGTAATTTTATCCTATCCGAACTTTATATTTGGTAAGCAAAACAGTTTAGCCTGTTAGGTCGATAATAGGTTTGTCCTAGCCAAAATTTTAAGTCGGAAACAATGCATTTGAGTTCGGCTAGGATTTTTTTTTTTTCTCCTAGCCGAACTTTGTTTGTTAAGAAAAACAATGAGTTTGGTTAGGTTGATAATAGGTTAGTCCTAGCCAAACTTTTAAGTCGAAAACAATAAACTGAGTTCGCTAAGTTCCAAAAAAAGTTGATAGCGGAACATTTCTCCGTGTCTCGTGTTTTATATCTTTTTTAAACTAACTTTAAGTTTCTTAACCGAATTCTATGATATCTTAGACGAACAATATGATTCTCTAGATGGATTTAGTTACGTTAAGTTTTTTTTAGGGAAAAATCGAAAGGTAATAAAATGGTAGATTCTGATAGTAGAATTCCAAACCCTCGCCATGGTAAACACTTAGGGGAAGCTAAACGTGGAAATTAATTTAAAAATAAAGCAGGCTCGTTACCGGGAGTTGTGATTCATAAAGTGAACCAAAATATGAAGCAAGAAGTTGAGGAGGAAGAAGAAGTAGAGTAAGAGAAAGAGGAAGCAGCAGAAGAAAAACAACAACAAAATCTTATTATTGTTGTTGTTAAAAAGAAGAATAAGCCTAAGAAACCTTGTGTTAGATATACACGTATTCATCATCAAAGTTTGTGTTTAAACCTTCGTAACCCACCTCATAGTACGCCAAGAGATGGAAGAAAAGTGTTGTTTGGTTACAAACACCCATGAGTTGCAAAATCTATATCATATAAGTATTGAATCTTAACTATATATTTTTGTTTTCGACTTATGTTTTCTAAATATTAATATATAGTATGTTATGTTTTTTATAACTATGTGGTTCTACTCTTGAGACACCAGAAGGAGCTTGGATGGGATGTCATTGAGGAGTGTGACAAGGTGGGTAAAGTTAAAGCATTCGCATTATGTTCTGTGATACATTATGTACACATTGAGTTTGACAGTATCACAATATCAGCATTTAACGAGAGACATTATCCAGAGACAGAAACCATGCACCTCCTATTTGGCGATATGTATATCACTTCTGATGATGTTTCCAGGATCACGAGCCTAAGAGTGGATGAGAAATGTGTTCAAGAAGTCTATGTTGACCCCATGAGTTATAAAAATCTTGAAGTATTGGATGAAAAGACTCTAGAGCCGGTGGAATATAGAGAATACACGGTTGGAGTTCAGACGATGTTAAAGATCCAGAACCGGGTATGGAATATATGACCCATGATGAAATAGGCAAGGAACTGAAGAAGTTGAAGCAATTCAAGTTGGTGGTTTTGAAGAGAGAGTTTGGAGGGACAAGAATGAAAACAAAGAAATGAGAGTTGGTGATGAAGGCGGATAATATTAAGTACCATGTGACCGCTTACTTGTTGTATCATCTAGACAACCTTATTTTCCCCGAAACTTCTGGAAAAAAGTAGACACCAATTATCTCCAGCTTTTGGAGGACCTCGATGCGGCCAATGGATACTCTTGGGGCGCTGCGATGCTTGCATTCCTTCAAGAACAACTTAGGTAAGTTCTAGGATAAATACTTCATAAATTGGAGGCTACGACACTCTCTTTAGGTAACCTTCGACATACCCATCAATTTTATATAAAGTTTTTGTAACAAAATTACCAATAAACAAGTGAATTATTCGAACTTTAGTGTTTCCTAGCTGAACCTTTTAATTTTAACAAAATATGGTTAATATATCAACGTTCGATTTAGAATAGACAAGTCTACCTAGAGGAAGTTTTTGTTTGTTTATCCAAACATATACTCTTTAGCCGAACATTTTACTTTTAAAAAATCATTGTTAATAGAGCAATGTTCGGATGATAACAAAAAAATATGTGTAGACGAACTTTTTGATAGTTTTAGCCAAACATATACTCTTTATCCGAACATTTTACTTTTCACAAATCGTGGTTAACAAGATCTATGTTAGTTTGAGAAAAACAAATTCTTTATAGCCGAACTTTTTCGATGTTAGCCGATTTTTCTTTTTGTAGCCAAAATTTGTATGTCATGAATAAATTTTGAACCACATAGTAATGTTCGGTTGAGAATTGCACTTGTTCTCATAGATGTGCTAGCCGAACTTTTCTTAATCTTTATTTATTTTTAAATCTTGTTTTCATAGGTGTGGGTGTACGACCAATTCCCTCAATTGAAATTTGCTAACATGAGTTTAAAGTCCGGATTCACTACTAGTTACATATATCTAGTTTTCCGAAAGTTCAACATTAATCCATGACAAGAGTCATATCATTGTTTTGTCGAATCGACAAAAACTTCGCGTCAAGTCATCCTTCTTTCTTCTATAAGTTGTAGAAAGAACCAATGTATATCCTTCCGTTGACACTTATATCATATGAATGATCAAGTCATCTAAACAACTAAATCCATCTGAACAAACTTTGCATGTTTTTTTCCAATGAATACGATTGTAAGAACTTGATAGAAATGGAACAAGTCAAAGTCAATAGCTACTAACCTCAGTCTGAATGATGATATTTCTTTTGTTTAATACGTCTTCAGCTCTTCAATAAGTAACTAGAGATTTCCTCAACATTTCTATGTCCTAAGTCTAACCTAATGAAGTTGACTGTAGTAACTAATTCAAGCGACCAATTTATAGAATTAAATTTGACATACCAATACTTGGTAGGTTCAACCAAACAGTGCTCTAACAATGGGATTACAAGATAAATATTTTAGTGTTCCCTTGCTTCTCCAAAGAAATAAATATGAGTCTTTTAACCTCTATATTAACCTTGTTGGTAAAACCGCCTTAACCAATTTACGTTGGGGCCCATTTCCTTTCACCATATATATATTCCCTCAGCCAAAAAGGTTGACTAGTCAAATGAGTTCAATCCAAATGAAGTTCTGATGGAACGAAAACATGGACTCTAAAGGAATCTATACGAATAGAATGGAACCATATTGTTTTTCCTAAGGACCTTGGTGGTTTAAATATAAAAAAAATCTGAAAAATTTAATTTGGCTTTTCTCTCCAAATTAGCTTAGAGAATGTTTGGTCAACTGCATGCCCTTTGGGCTACTATTATAAAACATAAGCATCTTGCTAAAATCCCTTTAGCCGGTAGTCTACCTAAGCAAAAATCTATTGGATCCGGAAGGGTATTAAAGAGGGAATACATATATTATAAAAAAATATTGGGAAATTAATGATGGGCCAATATTTCTAGGGACAAGAAGATTGTTGATCAGTTATACTGATAGGGAATCTAAGACTTGGAAGATTGATACTATTAAAGCTCTTTTTGAAATCGAGATTGTGGAAAATATTCTACAGATTAGGATTCCCGTATATGATAAAGACAAGATCAGATTGAACAAGAGAAATGGTGGCTTATTCTCTGTTAAGAATACTTACATAGCTAATCTAATGATAAAATGGTCTTAACTAGTATTCCTAATAGTCAATATCCTTGAAGCAACTTTTGGAGGTTGAAATCGCCTCCAAAAATCACGGTGTTTCTTTGTAAATGTATTCATGGTTGTTTATGTTGGGAAATAAAAAATGCATGTTACTAAAATTAATGTTTTATTACTTAAATTAATTTTTGTTACTATAAATAGATTGATGGGTGTTTGG
>JAJJMC010019642.1:17926821-17945418 GCA_023531435.1 Papaver californicum
TTCTCTGTGTTTGTGTTTTTCTGTTACAGGAAGGTACTTTTCCAACAGTTTACATGTTAGAGGTAAACTAGTTAAGCATGTTCCTAATTGGACTATTATCTTCTAGTTTCTTTAGGTTTAATAATATCTTTCATCGGATATAATCTTCTATTGAGGAATATAATGTTGTATCTCCTTTCCTAGTTAAAAAATATATTAAAAAATGAGTTGATGTTTGAGATAAAATTATTAAGGTCCTAAAATAATGAATTCAGACACATATATGCTATACGAGTAAGGTGTATGAGCCAAAATCAAACATCAGAAAATCAAAAAAAACAAACATAGTGACAGCAGCCAGATTTAAACTCCGAGTCATAAACAAAATGTTATATATAGGGGAAAGAGTAAGATATACAAGGTACGATTGATTATAAATTGATGCCTTGATACAGATCTCGGTCCCCCGATGTGAAGCAGTTAGTTCCGTAGTTTTGAGTATATATCGTATAAACTAATAGCAATTGGTGCATAGTAAGATTACGAGTAGATTTAACACATGAGAAATCATTCAGGAGAAAGACAAAATTAAAACATAAGGGAACCTTTTGGGGTATAAATTTAGCCCTGTATAAATCTAAGTGATTTGATAACTTTATGTTTCACCGTACCATACACCATTTTTAAGTCTTGGCATGGCGCTGGCATGTATTGTTGACACCATGCACCCTCTCTCCTCCGCCCGGCTTCGTTTCCACATTCTTGTTCAGTTATTCTTATGACAATGCACTCGACCAGGACATCATCATAATCGTGACATCTCTCAAAACAAAACCAATCATAACTCCGATACAAAATGTCAGTAAAGTAACAAAAATACTGATGTACATTTGATCATTTTCATCAGCATTTTCTTAGTGTCTCCCTCTCTTGACATCTCTCTTAATTTTATGTCTCAGACAGTCTCTAACTCGCTGGGTTCTATATATCTATCTATCCATATATATAGTTCAATGTTTCATGTATGGGCATGGCTCATGAATGAATTAACCGTATGGGAAACTAAGTGTCTATATTCTCGCGCCACAAACAAAGCATTGGGGTTTCATTTGAGTTTGTTATTTTGCTGTTACGAATTTCCGATAGATTTGAAGAAATTCAGCAAGCAACTAATACCAAATGGGTTCTTAGATGGACCTGCAAGTACTAAAGGCCCATCTCAAGTATCTATCTATCTATCTATCTATACTATTCCATTCTTTGAGAAGGGGAAAGTTTTGTTCGAATATTATAAACCTACCCATAGGGTTATATATATATATATAGATAAAGAACTAGGGATGTACAACAGGCCAGACTACTTGGTCCATTTATTTTATCAGGCTGGACGTCTAATTTTAGAGTGCTCATAAAATCTATTTGACAACAAACTGGATAATACTGATAAATTAATGCTCACTCTCACATACGACTCATCAAAATATTCGGGTAGACCAGACCAGGTCAGTCGGGCAACTGGTCGAATTGGGAGAAACAGTAGGTATTATTGCGGATCAATCTATTGGGGAACCGGGGACCCAGCTAACGTTAAGAACTTTTCATACCGGTGGAGTCTTCACGGGCAGTACTGCAGAACATGTACGAGCTCTTTCTAACGGAAAAATAAAATTCAATGAAGATTTGGACACGGACTTTAAGTGTTTTTAATGGTCATTAATATTAATACATGATAAATCTAATATATTATCTTCACACTCATAGTACCAACTAACTAACAATACTATTTCTATCTTAAAAGTGATAAAATTTACATATAAAAACAAAATATTGTGGGTGTAAAAACTAAGACCCAACATAAACATCCTATCGGTCAAACCAGGTATAAAAACTAGAGTAATAGCATGTGTCCGTCAACCTAAAATAATCAAGCAAGCTGGCAAGCCCATGGTGGAGTGTCGGGCTCCCATGGACTCTCTCACATCCATGGGATGTGACCTGCTATGTTATGATTCAGTTATAAAAATAAACTTTACCAACCTATGGAAATTAAACACATCTGGAAAAAAAATTGTTGGAAAAACTGATAACTAATTCCTTAAAAACACTCATATAAATCAACTCCATAAGAAAACTTTCCCATAGTAAAACCTAAAAACCTTCTATCAGCACCGTAAAAAATATATAAGAAAATTCTAGTTTACACCGATTTGGAAAATCTTAGTTCTCACCAGTATTAGCATCAAATAAGATTGGTGTAAATTCTAGCTTTCACCCATAATTAGCGGTAAACACGACTGCTGAAAATACCAGATTTTATCTCTACCTAGCATCAGGTGGAATCACATTTTTCACCAGTTCGATTTCAGTAGGAATCCAAAAATGCATAAATATGAAAATTTCATATTTCATCAATAATTAAATCCAAAAAAGAATTCGGTGAAGTATAGAGTTTTTACAATTGCGATCAGTAACAACAAACCTTAACATAAAAAAAAAAATCGCTGAAATTACATGAACTGAGGATCATAAAAATCAGATGAACAAAAATCATAAATACCATATGAATTCACGAACAATGAGAAAACACCGTTTCACATACTAAGGACCTAACATTCGATATTACGAATCAAAATCTAATTTAATCTATTAGCAGACCTAAAAAAATGAAAAAAATTTTTAGAAGAGAATACCTTAGAAATCTTTGATTTTTTCCTATTTTGATGTAAAATAAAAGGAACATTATCAATATCTTGATTAACAATGAGAAAATATTTGCTATAATTTTGACGATCATCAACGTCCTATCAGTACCTTGTAACGTTGATGTTTCTGGAACAACGATGATTTTTAGTTTTTGAAACGAGAGAAAAGAATAATAATCGTACTGGAATGTAACTAATGGTGAATAATTAATTTTTCAAAATTTTCAGTAATAAATTAGATGATAAAATGTATTTTTTTCCTCCCATAAATGTTAACATAGAAAGTCAAACGCAGAACGGGAATACAATTCTCATTCCATGTTTGTAATATAGGAATAGAAGGGAATGAGCATAGAATTTCGCCGAAAATAGGAAAGTATTTTATAACCCATATGGATGACGGATTTAGAATTCTCATTTTTAAAGAATATGATTTTTAGGGATGTGATTTTTTTTTCCACCATCCAAACATGCCATATAGCTATCTTTTTCAAAGAAGTCTTTGGATGTCATGTTTAAACAGTGCAATAAAAACTATTCTCAAATAACACCCTAAAGGAGATTTATTTATTAAACAAAATAAGACATAAAAAAAGAGGCTACGTTTGACCTCCTATGAAAAAAAACGAAAAGGAAGTAAAGAGAAATATTTATAAGAAATTGGAAATATATTTAGGAATTAAAATTATTTATATGAAAATAAATTTAATGTACGAGAGATTTGAGTTAATTATGGGTTGGTTGGAATTTATATAGGAATATGGTTGGATATAGTTGTTTGTGGCGAAAGGATGGCCAATTGGTTTCCTTTCATCTCTAATCTATTTTCCAACAGATGCACAAATAAATTTGTCCATCCACGTAGCAAAGAAAATTTTATTTTTTATTTTATTAGACTTGTGATTGGATTTGCTAAAGACTTAACTCTTAATATTTCATTTTGCGCTATCTATAACAAAACCATATTGTAAAATATAAAATTCAGATTAATCTATATCTTTCATCTAAGATTTTATCAGTTATATGGGCAAGGAGATATGTTTGCTTACTGAATTAGGTGCATATGTATGTCATTTCTTAAGCTTAGTTTTGAAACAAGATGTACTGACTCCATTAATTTTACATCTTATGTATGCTGATGATCTCCTCATCACATACAAAGCATTTGCGGAAAGTAGTAATTATCTCAAAGAAATGACTTCACTCTTATACTACTTCGGCAGTCAGCTAATTAACACGATTGAATCTAATATTGTACATCATCCAAGGCTAGATCCAGATGAAGTGGATAAGCTATATCGATTGTCATTTTTTATCATCTCATCAATATGAGTAAGAGATATACGGATATATCCATTTCAGGTTAAAATAGATCCTTCATTTTATTTGTGCTTTAGGTCCTTTTTATTATCCTTGTCGCTGTTTATGTCTCGGGTTGGAACAAATTACTATAATTCGTCCCGGTCGACGAATCCATCGACATTTTTCACAAATTTTATGAACAAAGGCCCTTATTTTTTCATATTTGTCACTCCTTACCTTAATTATGAATCGACTCCTAGGAAGAAAATAAGTCTCTTGGAATTCTTAACCTCGAGTTGTATCCCTACGAAAATAATACCTAAAAAAATACACCTGAATGTTCGAATCTTTATTGCGGAGTCTATGAATTATATGTCCCCTTTTTGAATCATGACGACTTACTTCGATTTTGACTTTATCTCCTGGCTGTATGCTTGGCCGGCACTGTGCCGCACCACCACCAGCACCACCACCACCACACACAGCTCTGATCTAAAACCCACTTTAAGCAGGAAAGATCTTCATGCCACATCTTTGCACCCCTACTTTAACGTCTGGCACAAAAATTGAAATGATGGATGAAGAAATTCCTAACATCAGCGGGGAAGTTAATACTCATAAACACTTCTCTCACCATACTTCTATTCACATTATGCAAACACAACTTCTCCCCATTGATGTAGTCGTTTGCACGTTAAAATTAATTATTACTTTCTCACTACTTAATATTTATATGAAGCGAGGATAAAAAAGGATCGTTCCTACGAGGAGGTCTTGGTTGTTATATGGTTTCGAAATCTTATGTAAAAAGGGGGATTTTTCAGATTTAATTAAAGTAATTAAACTAATTAAGAAAACTAATAAATTATAGAAAAAAAATCAATAAATTGAAAATATTGGTTAAGGTTTCGTTTTCATTCACAAAATAAGTTGGGAATATTTAATCTCGTTTTATCAAAAGTCCTAGAATACCTTGATCTTAAGAATATCCCGTCAAGTCATCAACAAACACATTAAAAAATGCGAATAGGAATTATACCGAGAGAACAACCTAACGTGTAAAAGCACTAATCAAGTTTAATACCTGGGGAGCATTAAGATTCATGAAATTAGGCTAATCAATGCAACTGAACGTGGAAAGCAAACTAATTCAATTTAACAAAGGTCGTGATTCACATGTGAGTACTAGGATGTATCACTACAAGCAATAACCACACTATGCTACTTGTATTCGAGGAGTATCGCTTTTGTGTATAATAAACCCTAAATTAGCTTTAGATATGAATGTGATTTCAATCAAGTTGCAACTTAACTAAACATACAATCAATCAGTGAGATATTTATAGTGAATCATAATCAATAATTTTGAGACAAAACTAATTTATTATTCCAAAGAATCATGTATGAGAAATCCAACTAATCCCTAACCAATAACATAATTAACTACTCATAAATATTGAAGTTCACAAAATTCAATTGAAAAAATAAATTACAAGTGAGAAATCTTCCCCGCATGAACCTACATAAAGAAATAGAAGTGGTGAAAAGAAAACTAGGTGAAAACCTAAATATATATCTCCTCTTGTTCAAGTTGCTCTTATATTATAAAATCCCTCTTAAAATAGAACTTTTCTTTCTAATCAACCCCTAACTCTATAACTTCTAAAAATAAGTCAGGTTACTCAGGTCGAAGCAAATTCTAACCCAAAACAGGCAGGCCCATGGCTCACAACAAGCCTACAGAGACAAGGCAATTTCAGTAGTCACGGCAGTTCTCTGTGACAATTAGTCGAACATATATGGTGCGCTTCTGGTAGTGATTTCCGGCCTGTTGACTGTAATTTCAACTGTCATACTCCTTCCCTGTATTCATAAATTCAACCCATTTCATAAAAATTTATTCAACACAAACAACCAACCCATTTCAAATTCAATCACACCCAAACATCGAACAATACCACCATCCATCTCAATCCCTGTTCTTCTCGACTACAGCTTCAAGGACCCATCAATTCTCTTAATTTCTTGGAACCCACATCTCCATTCAAATCTCAAACCAATTCAAAACCATCAGCAGACTCACGGCAGACCCAACAGTTCACCACCATCTATCACTGGCAAACACAGACAATTCACGGCAACAGAACTTGATGCTATCTTCTCTGTTGCTCATATCATCTCAACTTCACCACATCCCATGACAGCTCCATCAATTCACGGTCACAATAAAACTCATATACTCACCAGGCAAAACCCATCTCTCCAGTTCTCATCACAAGCTCGATTCAATCTTCATTAATCAACCAAACCCATTATTCTTCCTTCTCTGTACCTCGCTGTCTTCTCTCAGATCTGTCTATTCAATCTTCAAACCACAACCTTTGTCTCTCGCTGGAAACTGCACCACTACCTCGGCTTATCTTGAAATTGATTTTCAAATCCATTCTTCACAGCAAAAACCCATTCTCTAATTCTCTGAATCTCTCTAATTCTGCCACTTTGAACTTTACTCAAACCCACCATCGAACTCATCTCCATGGCTTTGAAGAGTTTCTCTCGCTCACAAACAGAACCATCCTCAGACCTAGGTAGCCATCTCGAATCCTAGGCTCGCCGGCGTTGGGTGATGGTCTTGGCAGCATCGGGGATAGCTGTTTTGAAGAGAAGAGTAATAAATCTGGTCGCTGTGTCTCGACCTATTTTTAGGTTGGAACATAGGCTGGGTTCAGGCACCTATGGGTTAGATAACGGCATCCCTCAGTAATTTCATAGTTTTCACCCTTTACAAGCTTCAAGCGTTGCTAGCTTTGGGTCATTCCACATCCAATGTTGCCAATCGATGTCATAGGCCTGTATTTTTTTTTTACTTCTCATGACTCCAAGATACCTACAAAACTCAAAACAAATACTATAAAATACATAAAACACAAGAGAAATAACTTAGAAAAGCATAGAAATTTGATATTCAAATTATGTAAATTATGCACTTATCAAATTTCCCCACACTTGCCTTTTGCTAGTCCTCGAGGAAACTAACCTAAACTAATCTAAACTAAAATATACAACTCTCTTTCGTTGAGGATACGGTTACACTTAGCATGTATAACAAGTCTTTAAACCCCTAGGTGTCCCTAGTGGATGAGTTATAGTCTCGTAAGGGTTTACAAGAGGTATACTCACAAAACTTAATCTTCCAACTTCCAAATATTCATGCATCCAAAGAGCTAAGAGGACATAAAGTTTCTGCACACTAATAATAAGAAGTTAGACGTATCAAAGAACATTATTCTCATGCTTAACTATTGAGTTATGAGAAAACCACCAGATGAAAGAATTCAAGTTCGAGAACGATCGAATATTTCGACTTCTGTCTCACTAATCGGGTTTTATGAATTTGCACTCAAACGACGCACTTTATGGTTATCATGTGTGCAGGCAGGAATGAAGATAGAAATCCTGCACACGTTGAATAGTGGGAAGGGAAAACCTTCTGAATTATACTTAAATATCCCATAGAAACGTGGGAAGAAATGAACCTTTTTTATGATGATATCTAAGAAAGGAAATCAACCATTATGCAAGGATGGGAATGCTCACTCACCTTCTCATCCAATCTACAATCAGCACCACTCTCACATCGTCCCATAAAAACGTCTTCGTTTTCGACTTCAACTGTAGATAATGAACTTTTGAACTTCGTAAAACTTCAAAAATTTGTAACTTTTTCCTCTAATTCTTATTGCTTGAAACTTCTTTATATATATCTTCTTTCCCACGACCTTAACGAATAAATACAAAAAGAAATATACACTAAAACAATAAAATAATTTTTTTCTTATGATTTTTTATTTTTATTTTTTTAAGACTATAAAATATGAAATATAAACTGAAAGAATAACAATGAAACTAATATGGCCATAGAGAAATGAATTTACCACTTGATTTTTCACAACTTGTATTGTTTCGGTATCATAAACTTCACAAAAATACACATATTTTGATTTATTCGCTCTTGTACTTAGTCTTTAACTAGGATATATAATTCTGCTCCTTCTATTGTTACTTCACTTTGAATCTGAGTTTTGCTCTTTCTTGTAGTGTTGCTTGTAAACCTTGAACGTCTTCAACTTTCTTCAAATTTATAATGTTCCGCTTGTTGATGATAATGGTGTTTCTATGGACCTGTTGTTGTCAAGAGATAGAGATAGAGTGATGCCAACTGTAAATCAAACGACAAGGTAAGGTTTTTTTTCCGCAATTCTGATGACATCCTCATGATTGATAAATTAGCACTCAAGAGATCAAAAAGTAGGGATAAAATGATGCGAGGTTGAGTAGCTCATCATTCTACCCGGAGATTGCGCAGATGAAACACTCTAAACGGACAAATGTTGAAGGTTTGGTGCCTCACTCATATATGGGTAATGAATGATCAGATTCTCTAATATTGTATTCTTTCTACACCTAATTCGCCATCGGCAATTTATGGCCCTTTTTGTTGGCTCTATCCTAAGGGACATAAATTGCCGGTGGCGAATTAGGTGTAGAAAGAATACAATATCAGAGAATCTGATCATTCATTACCCATATATGAGTGAGGCACCAAACCCGAATATAGTTCTCTAATACTTCTAAGTTCAGTTATTTCGGTAAGAACAATGTATGTAAACGTAGCTGAAAGTATAGTAAGTGATTCTAAAATATCTAAAAATTGGAGGTTTCATGCAAATAGTTATAAAAAAGTTGAAAATTTTCTACCTAAAAGTGAATACTTAAGAATTCTATATTCTTAACCACTTCCGCACACTTAAACTTTAAATTGTCTTCAATATAAATTGACTCATCCAATGTAAAACAAGGTGGGAAATCCTTAATGATACGAAAATTCAGAAATGATAACAAGAAAAAGTACAAGAAATACTAAAGCAATGGGTTTCCTCCCATGCAGCACTTGGTTTAACATCGTCAACCCGACTTACTAGTCGCCCGTAGGCCAACAATATGAAAATTTGGGGGTCCACCCATAGAAAAATCTGCAATTCTAACAATAGCTTCACGAGAATAATAGTTCAAGAAAATAGATAGAAGTTTCCCCCATACTTAGTCTTTTCTACACTTGGAAGTGTATAAAGAACATAAAATTTAGGAACTTATACGGTTTTTTCTTTACAACCTACATAGAATGAGAGTTAAGTATCTCCAATGGAAGATATTGGGAAGCATAGTCATTCAACAATACTTCTGAAGCACATACATTCAAGCCAATAAGAGGTAAAGGAAAAGAATCAATAGGCAAGTGATTAGTCAAACCTTGCACAATATCTTGTATCATGGGATCCTCTTCATCCTTAAAGAATTCAGTTGCATTACTCACCCCATATGTATCGTGGTCCTCTTTACACTCTTTAACCAATCTACATCCGTCTTCGCTTTAATGAAAATTTCAACGTCAAATTTATCATTATAATTCTCGGCAAGTTCAATTGGGTCTTCCACAATATCATTCAACTCGGTTTCATTCTTAACATACTCCTCTTCGCTTTCAGACTCATTGTAATCAGAATATTCATCGTTTTCACAACCTTTATCAGTACGTCGTTTGATTTCCATACAAATAGTCCTACTAATTTCTTCGAGAAGTTCTTCCGGGGCTCCGTCATCTTCAAACTTGTATAGTTTCTGAACAAGTTTTCTAACATTCACACGCTCCCACCATTAACTGCAATAGAATCTCTCGCCCATAACTCTTCCCTTTGAATAAGTGAATGATCATAACTACGATCAAGAAGTGGGTAAGGAAGACTATTGTAGAAATCAGTATGTGCAACTTTTTCTCTATCATGATCAAGCTGGTCTAGTCTATGTTGCAAGTCTTGTAATTCATTCATAACATGCATACAACTTGAATAAAGCCAATTGGAAGTACAATTGTCCCACCTTGGTGGTTGACTAACATAAGGTTGTTGGTATGTATGAAAATCACCATAAAGTTCTCTAAGATTTTTATCATAGCCAATGAATTGGTTTTGAATATATCCCATAGGTGGTAGACAATTTTCAATGTATTGTTGAGGTCGAAAACCGTATTGATTTTTGCAATATACTTCTTTCATAAGAAATAAGTACCTGAAATAAGATTCTCAAAACTAGGTTAGAATCAGAAATATTTACAAAAAAAATCAAAAAGAAAAATAAAAATAAAACTAAAAAAAAAAAAAAAAAAATCAAAAACAAATAACAATTTGTTGCCCCGGCAGCGGAGCCAAAATTTGATGTGATCGTATGCACGTCAAAATTATTTATTACTTTCTCACTACTTAAGATTTATATGAAGCAAGGGTAAGAAAGAATTGTTCCCACGAGGAGGTCTTGGTTGTTATATGGTTTCAAAATCTTATGTAAAAAGAGGGATTTTTTAAATTTAACTAAAGTAGTTAAACTAATTAAGAAAGCTAATAAATTATATATAAGAATCAATAAGTTGAGAATATTAGTTAAGGTTTCGTTTTCATTCACAAAACATGTTCTTGTACTAATAATTAGAATTAATATTTAATCTCGTTTTATCAAAAGCCCTAGAGTACCTTGATCGCAAGAATATCCCGTAAATTTCCTCAAGTCATCAACAAACACATTAAAAAGATGCGAATATGAATTCTACCAAGAGAACAACCTAACGTGTAAAAGCACTAATCAAGTTTAATTCCCGGGAGCATTAAGATTCATGAAATTGGGCTAATCAATGCAATTGAACGTGGAAAGCGCACTAATTCAATTTAACAAAGGTCATGATTCACATGTGAGTACTATGATGTATCATTACAAGCAATAACCACACTATGCTACTTGTATTCAAGGAGTATCACTTTTGCTTATAATAAATCTTAAATTAGCTTTAGATATGAATGTGAGTTCAATCAATTTTCAACTTAACTAAACAAACAATCAATCAATGAGATATTTACAGTGAATCATAATCGATAACATTGAGAAAAAACTAATTTATTATTTTAAAGAATCATGTATAAGAAATCCAACTAATCTCTAACCAATAACAAAATGAACTACTCATAAATATTGGAGTTCACAAAATTAAATTGAAGAAATAAATTACAAACCATAGATGTGAGAAATCTTCCCCGCGTGAACCTACAGAAAAAATAGTAAAATCTTCTCTACCCAGCAGTAGAATCAACGAAATAATATAATTTCGTTTATGCTATTGACCCGGCATCAAAGGCATAAAATTCTTATTTTACATTCCGCAAGAGAATTAAAATATCAAACGCTCACTACATGCATCTCATACCGATCCTGTAACCTCTCTGAAAATAAACATACGATATTAGAGCCTCATCCTGTTGAGCTCTCAGTATTCTACATGTAACACTAGTACTGTACAACTCAGTGCTTACTACTCTACAATAATAGGGAAGCTCCCAGATGAATCAATCAGTAGTATATAACATCATTGTCCTCAAAGTATCACTGGTGTTGATTACAATTCTTTCCCAGATGATCTCTCACTATACAGAATAAGCATCCAGAACACCTCTTTGTTCCTGAGTGGATGTTAATACTCCTAGATAGATTTCCTACTAGTATAAAGCAACTTAATTCCTTTTTAAATTCCCTGGTTGAATAATTAGAGTGACTTTACATCAATATTCAAACTCTAATTGAATAACATTGATTGGTTATAACTCATAACGAGATGTATACGGATCACTAAGTCGAAACACCACACTTTCGTGTAGGCACTAAGTCGTCGTCGTGCCAAATGCAAAGCTAGGGCTCCAATAATGATTGGTTGAGCTTAAAACAATACACAATTTCAATGTTGGTTGCATTAAAATCCAAATATCGGTTGAAATACAACGAAACTCTAATATTGGTTTCTGACACATGGTCATGTCACCTTCCAAAAAACGTGACCATGGGTGTGGAATGGGGAAAAATTTCTAAACAACATATGTTCTTCTACATGGCTACTACGACATCCTAAAAGGGAATCCCATTCTGAATAACGGTCTAGGAGATATGATCTAACCCTAGATGAACTACAAACTAAAAACTGTCAGAATTTCATCTTGAAGGTTACTGTTTGCTCCGTTTGACGGACGAGACGAGCTCAAAACCTAAATCCTTCCACAGATGGGTGTAGCCAGAGAACTCAGGATTTCGAATTGGGGTTGATCATCGAAAACGGAGATCGTATAAAGAATCTACAGTGTTTTACTAAAGGACGTCATGTCTGAAATTTTCACCCACGGGTCTAAATAACTATAATGCTCTTCAAATCATCGGTCGAAAAGCATCAGTCAAAGAGCATGGAAGAAAGAGATATAAAATAATATAGTAAATAGGAGATTTATGGGACCGACGCCATCCCACTTCCATATTCTTTTTCCCAAGATTTTTATTATATATATATATATATTATTTTAGGATTCCCTCTTTCCATTAAAACTCTTACGTTTTTTCCATCAAAGCCTAAACTCTCTTGTTTCAAACACATAGCTCTGCACAGCTATAGAAAGACGACATGGTACGCGAAGCATAGACCTATTGACTACCAAATTCGTGCTTAATCAATAATTGGACCTACGCTTGACCGGTCCCACCATATTGTTCGGTCCTCCCTCTCTAAGATTCTCCCTCTTCTCTAGTTAGTCTCTTCACTAGCCGCTCATCTACCATCGGTTATCTGGCATCGCTCATCTACCATTGGTCATCTGGTATTGTTCATCTGGCATTGTTCATCTGCCATTGACTCATCTGCCATATTAAGGTTTAACTCAATTGGTACCACTATCAATATTTAAAATAACCTCAATTTTGTCCTACTCTGACGAAACTAAATATTTTACAATTTGCTAACACTCACTCGACTTAGTGTTTGTACGACCAAGCGGTTACGCGACTTAAGGCTCGAACGACAAGAATCATTCGAGTATTGTTGCTCCTCAGTTGACATGATGATACGACACAACTACCGGTGTCAGCATTAATCATACTCTCTACTTCACAATATATTAAGCATCACTGCTTGTCTCAGCACACAACTAGTGCTTCATTCATTGAGTCAACATGCTAGACTCATCAACACGCTAATACTGACAGTCTAGCTTGGTCAACGACTGACCAATTGTCTACAAAGTAGACTCAACCATGCTCGAAACATCAATTATGTCACATGGGGGGATATTCACTCGGGTTTTGGTATGACGGCCTACAACACCTGTGGTGTAACGATACACCCACGACGAGAAAGTAAAAAGTCGTGTCGACAGTTGAAGAAGTGAAGGAAATAGTGGTTGCACAACTACCAAGCCCCACTAAAATGACGGATTCGGTTTTCACCATGATTCCCACTTCTCCACTCTTCCACTTCTCTACAACTGTCACCACTTACGAGATCAATGTGTTAACTTCTTCTGCTATACATAGGTTCTTCAACCTATCGACATGGGAAAAAAGTTTTATCTCACATGCACTTGAATGATCACAGAGCTATCATTTTTTCTTTACAGCAGTTCAAACACATACAACCATCGACATTCAATTCCATTGATCTCAATATTATCTCTGCTTCCCTCCCTACAAATCAACCCTTCTTCTTCCTTTGCGATTGAAGTGAAATTGGACGGTCATTTCTTGATTTAGGACAATTTTGTACATATTGATATCTTGAATCTTAAAAGTACTTTTGCAGTACAAATGTTTGGTGTTTAAGCGATTTAATCTCACAAGTATTAACCTACTCGATCACTCTTTCCCTTTTACCCTTCAATCGTTTTTACCCACAAAAACAACATAGATCATTTATCCCCTAACTGGATACATGATAAACTAAACCACCTTTCTCTAGTTGTTTCGCATAAAATCATAAATATCCACCTCCTTCGAGACATCCCCCTAGATAATATTATTTGGCCGCATACGACATCCAGAGTATACACTACAACTTCGGGATACAAACATCTAACCTGAACATCGGGTCTATTGTATCAAAACTTCCTATCACCCACCAATTTATTGTGGACACTTCCATGTCTCCCAAAAATACAACTTAATTTTCTAGTGGAAAGCAAATAATGAGAGTCTACCGACCTTCGTTATACTAAACGATATCCATCTTACCAACTTCAACCTATTCCCCCATTGCAATACTGATCCAGAAACCGCTATACACGTACTTTTTCGATGTCAGGTCGTTGTAACAACATGGAACACCCTGCTCACTCGTTTATCAAAATAGAGAAATACCACCCATATTTCTCCCAGCATTCTTAACCACCAAACAACAATCCCACATCTATTATAAATAAAAGGCCCTACCTCTACCATTACCTCATTTTGTTTTTTGTTTTGGTCCTTATGGATAGGCAGGAATGGACTTATTTACCGTCAAAAGTTATACAAATGACACTGAAACTTCAACAAGAATTCACTTGAGCGAAGGAGATCTACCTCCTGTGTTACCTGGTATACCACCATCCGTAAACCCAATAAGCACCACTTGATCAGCAACAACCATTTCGGTAGATTGGATCATCCCTAACCCAGAATGGATTAAGATCAATACAGATGGATCGGCTAGGGGACTCCCTGGAATTAGAGATGAACTTTCATATGGAGAGACTCGACGACCACAAGGTGGTAGAAGTGGCACAACCTTTGGGCATCACTACTGCGCTAATGGACGAGACGTGGGCCATGTTGATAGCGTCGAAAACTGCAAGAAATAGAGGATGGGCTAAGGTGCAATTCGAAATAGACTCAGAAAACCTGTTTCGATTCATACAATCTAATACCGAGCCACCTTGGTATATAACTGGAATGATTACCGCAATTAAACATAAAATGCTTCAAATTCCACAATGCCAGTACATATAATGAAAAAAACCAAACAGCGAATAGTCTACCACAATTGGGATCATTCGATCCCATCTTTTTTTAATTAAATTATACTAAATAACTTCATGAGTATCACATCCCATCGCTTCCAAGTCTTATAAATACATTATATGCTTCAAAAAGGAAAGTGCTAGGCTAGGCATGGAAGTTCATCGTAACACATATCCTAAAGATATGCTAAGCACGTATACTTGATCTGTCTATCCTCCTAAGCTTTCTGTCTTCTGCGAGCATGTACTACAAACTCCTTTCACCTTTAATGAAAGCTCTCGACTGTTATCAAAAAATTATAAGCACACTTTGCCTAATCTCAAACAATATTAGACCAGTGTTGGGGCCGGACTGTATCAGATGGTACATTTCTCAAGCAATAACATTCTCATGTATCTCATATACCTGTATCGGCGCATATTTGTGATACGTTATACCGTATGGCCAACACACACCACCTTGACCCTCCTATAGGCCTACTACTGTCATGTCATTTCATTAAGAATGTGGATCCTGGCTCCTTAATAATTTCAAAAGATAAGCAATTCATACATAAATCACCTAGACAATCAAAAAATCGAGATGAACAAAATGAATCACATAGTGGCTAATAAAACAACAGATTATCTTAACCAATAAACCAAAAAACCATTTGAGTAGTAGAGAGAAGGCCACGTCAATAAGATGATCCTGCATGAACCATACGAAAACTCCCTCAAATAACTCCAAAAACCTACAAAAGTTACTCCATTACTTTGGAGTCAATGATGAGTGTGAAATGAGTGTAAGAGAAAAGAGGGATGGTTTCTTAACAAGATCCTTTCTTCCCCATCCTTTCTTCCCATTGGATGTTTGTGAAACACAAAAATTATTAGAGAAAAAGATTGAGAAAGAAAGAAAGAAAAAGAAACTTCATAATCTACCACCAAAATGGTGGTCCAATCCTCCTTCTTGTATTGACCTGACCCTCCCTCAATCACTCCTATATTTCTTATCTCACTCCCCCTTTCTTCTCACTACTCAAATTATACAACTTCAGCAATCACCTTAATCATCTCTTCATACTAAACATTTTGAGGTATTGGTTTTAGCAATGGAAAATGCAGTGAAAGGAGAGTGGACTAGAGAAGAAGAGAAAGTATTTGAAAATGCAATTGCAAAGACACATAATACAATGGATGAACAACAATATTGGGAAAAGATAAGCTCAATGGTACAAAGTAGAAGTATGGAAGAATTGAAGCAGCACTATGCAGTACTGGTCCAAGATATTAATGCAATTGAGGCTGGGTTAGTATCGCTTCCTCGGTATCTAGGTGAGGAAGAAGAGACTAACATGGATAAACGAACTACATCAGCATCTGATAGAAAAAAATTAAGTAGTACTTCTGGTTTTAATACCAGTAGAAGCAGTTATTTTCCAGTTGGAATAGGTAACAATGACTTAGGAGGAAAACAACAAGGGTTGGTAAGGAGTGGAAGTGGATCCAAATCAAATCAACTAGAGAAGCGTAAAGGAATTCCATGGACCGAAGAAGAGCACAGGTTGGTTTTCTTCGAATTCGCCTTACTTTACTTAGATTGGCTATGAAAATGATACTAGTAGTCTCAATTTACTTATATAAAAAAGCCTTTTATTGGAATTGGAAACTGCTGAAAATTTTCTACTAGTTCAGCAACAGTTTAGATCTCCCTCCTCCAGATTTCCATTCTGAGCATCTGCTATTCTGTTAGGTTATTCCTGCTGGGGCTCGACAAGTGTGGGAAAGGTGATTGGAGAAGCATATCGAGAAACTTCGTTATCTCAAGGACTCCAACACAAGTAGCTAGTCATGCACAGAAGTATTTCATTCGATTGAACTCCATGAATAGAGATAGGAGAAGAACGAGCATACATGACATTACAAACCTGAACAACGGTGTCGCTGCGACACCCCACGGTCCCATTACAGGAGAACACACTAACACAACCACATCATCAACACCAAACAGTTACATTGGGCCATCTTTTAAGCATCACCGATCATCACATTCATCTGCAATCCCGGCTTTGGCAATGCAGAGAATGGCTGCCGCACCAGGCCAAATAATCTCCGCTATTGGAACTCCAGTTACCATACCTCCTCCAGGGCATCAATATCCACCGCCCTATACCCATATGGCTTATCCTGTGGTGCCTACAGCAATGCATCAGTAGGAGCTCCTCTGATCCTCGGTGTTTTCACTTAAACAAGGAAATTTGTTTATATAATAAGGGAAATTTGATCCATCAGAGAAATGCAACTTATAAAACTGATTCTATATCAAGTACCGTTCAATTATAGCTATATTAGGAATCTCTTCTTCTCTCATGTCGTAATAGTACTGCACTGAATTAAAATGTCATGGTAAGAGGTTTTAGTTGTTCTATTTTGGTGAGAGTTTCTAATGTGAAGACTGAAGACCAACAAGCAAGAAGAAAGCAAATACCCAAATCTAATCAAGGGGTATTATCTGGATTTGAAATTTAAGGAATTTCACTGAAGATCCTTGCAGGTTATGCCAGTCTCACCCACTCCCATGCAAACTGACCTAACAAAAACACACAGCAAGGAATTCATGACGTCCCGCACCTAAAGCACCTACCATTGCAGAGCTGGGGGGTAGAAAAAATAAAATGAGACGGCACCATTACAACAGACTGACATTACCTCAATACAATCAGAGAACACATTAAAGTTATCATCAGCACAAAACACACTGGTAACTGCAGGCCCTCTTTCACAGACCAATAATGCTTGATATCATTTATATGGACTTCTGGCATGGTTCTGTAACACATTATATTTCATTGACAAAACCAAGAATACTAAATAAAATAGAAATGCATATATTCCAGAAGCTGGTCAAAGTAGCCTACCCAACCCATTACATGGTATTCTAGCAAAAAATGACATCTGAAACTGAGAAGAACCGACTGTAATTCGTTCTACCATCTCAAAAGGAAAAAAACTATAACCAGCTTCATCTTGTACAAAAAACAGACATGAGATAAGTGTGACAAATATGCACATATTACCACAAAAAAGAGACTAAAGTGAGAAAGATCCGGGCGGTTGTTTTGTGCGTCTCTTCACTTTAAACCTTCGTCGACTCAATAGATTATACATAAACTTCTTTCGACCCCATTTCCACCATAATGGAACAAGTAACCTTCTTCCATTTTTGGCTTCCCTCTCTGCAAAAACAGAATCAAAAGATCAAGTAAGACTTGGGAATTTAGCAGTAACGACCACATTCCAGTTGAAAATATAACAAGCTGGAGGTTTGGCATAAAAGAAGCAGCAAATCTAAGCCAAAATTTAATAATAGAAGACGCACACTCACTTCCGTTTTGAAGAGGATATGATTGACATTGCGACTGAATTCTTGTGAGAGTGGAGTCTAATGTAGACCAGAATTTCTTTTGAATTTCTAGAACTTCTAAAACAGCTTGCACACCAGCTTTACTGGGCTCGACATCCACATCATAGACAGGACTTTCACCAAGCAGTACCTTTTGGAAAAGACACGAGTTACACTGAATTCAATAATAGAGGAAGGAGGGGTTTAGTTTAAGTTTAAGATTCACCTTGATAACTGCTTTAGCTGAACTAGATATAGACCGCAGATTATAGCTGCAAAAGAATTAAGAAATATCAGTATATACTAGTAAACAATTAAT
>JAJJMC010019642.1:17953337-18004615 GCA_023531435.1 Papaver californicum
TTTTTTTTACTTAATTGGTATTCTGATGGAACCAAAAAAAGGTTTCATTCTATTCTGTGTATGGATGTGACCAACAGAGTTAGTGTTTTTTTACCTAATGCGTATCGTTATGGAACCAAAAATGGTTTCATCCTATTCTGTGTATGTTTGTGACCAACAATATTGGTGGTTTTTTACAAATGCATGTTTTGATGGAACCAAAAAAGGTTTCATCCTATTCTGTGATTGTTGAGGCCAACAATGTTGGTGTTTTTCAGTAAATGCATGTTTTGATGGAACCCAAAAAGGTTTCATCCTATTTTGTGTATGCTTGTGACCAACAATGTTGGTGGTTTTTTACTTAATTGGTATTATGATGGAACCCAAAAAGGTTTCATCATAATCTGTGTATGTTTGTGACCAACAATGTTGGTGTTTTTTAGAAAATGCATCTTTTGATGGAACCCAAAAAGGTTTCATCCTAATATTTGTATGTTTGTGAGCAACAATGTTGGTGTTTTTTTACTTAATGCATGTTTTGATAGAACCCAAAAAGGTTTCATCCTATTCTGTGTATGGTTGTGACTAAAAACTGTTGGTGTTTTTTTACTTAATGCATGTTTTGATGGAACCCAAAAAGGTTTCATCCTATTCTGTTCTGTTTGTGCTAATGGTTTACTTATTCTGTAATAGGAAAAAAAAAATCCAGATCCATACATGTGCTCATTACAACATTTGTGTACAGAGGCACCAAAAATAAAATCAATGAGTCCCATTTTTCTGAAACTAGGTTTCATTGATTTTCATCTAGGTTTCGTATGTTTGTAGCAATGTTTAGGCTTCATCTGTTTTAACCTAACTTATTTTGATGGAACTAAATAGGTTTCATCCTATTCTGTGTGTGGTTGTGACCAACAGAGTTGGTGTTTTTTTAGTTAATTGTTATTTTGATGGAACCAAAAAAGGTTTCATTCTATTCTGTGTATGGCTGTGACCAACAGAGTTAGTGTTTTTTTAATTAATGCGTATTGTTATGGAACCAAAAATGGTTTCATCCTATTCTGTGTATGTTTGTGACCAACAATGTTGGTGGTTTTTTTATAAATGCATGCTTTGATGGAACCAAAAAAGGGTTGATCCTATTCTGTGTATTGTTGTGGCCAACAGTGTTGGTGTTTTTTAGTAAATGCATGTTTTGATGGAACCCAAAAAGGTTTTATCCTATTCTGTGTATTCTTGTGACCAACAATGTTGGTGGTTTTTTACTTAATTGGTATTATGATGGAACCCAAAAAGGTTTCATCCTAATCTGTGTATGTTTGTGACCAACAATGTTGGTGTTTTTTTAGAAAATGCATGATTTGATGGAACCCAAAAAGGTTTCATCCTAATATGTGTATGTTTGTGACCAACAATGTTGGTGTTTTTTTACTTAATGCTTGTTTTTATGGAACCCAAAAAGGTTTCATCCTATTATGTGTATGGTTGTGACTAAACAATGTTGGTGTTTTTTTACTTAATGCATGTTTTGATGGAACCCAAAAAGGTTTCATCCTATTCTGTTCTGTTTTTGCTAATGGTTTACTTATTCTGTAACATGAAAAAAAAATCCAGATCCATACAGGTGCTCATTACAACATTTGTGTACAGAGGCACCAAAAATAAAATCAATTAGTCCCATTTTTATGAAACTAGGTTTCACTGATTTTCATCTAGGTTTCATCTGTTTGTAGCAACGTTTAGGTTTCATCTATTTTAACATAACTTATTGTGATGGAACCCAAATAGGTTTCATCATATTCCGTGTGTGGTTGTGACCAACAGAGTTGGTGTTTTTTTTACTTAATTGGTATTCTGATGGACCCAAAAAAGGTTTCATTCTATTCTGTGTATGGTTGTGACCAACAGAGTTAGTGTTTTTTTACCTAATGCGTATCGTTATGGAACCAAAAATGGTTTCATCCAATTCTGTGTATGTTTGTGACCAAAAATGTTGGTGGTTTTTTATAAATGCATGTTTTAATGGAACCAAAAAAGGTTTCATCCTATTCTGTGTATTGTTGTGGCCAACAATGTTGGTGTTTTTCAGTAAATGCATGTTTTGATGGAACCCAAAAAGGTTTCATCCTATTCTGTGTATGCTTGTGACCAACAATGTTGGTGGTTTTTTACATAATTGGTATTATGATGGAACCCAAAAAGGTTTCATCCTAATCTGTCTATGTTTGTGACCAACGATGTTGGTGTTTTTTAGAAAATGCATGTTTTGATGGAACCCAAAAAGGTTTCATCCTAATATGTGTATGTTTGTGACCAACAATGTTGGTGTTTTTTTACTTAATGCATGTATTGATGGAACCCAAAAAGGTTTCATCCTATTCTTTGTATGGTTGTGACTAAAAAATGTCGGTGTTTTTTTACTTAATGCATGTTTTGATGGAACCCAAAAAGGTTTCATCCTATTCTGTTCTGTTTGTGCTAATGGTTTACTAATTCTGTAATAGGAAAAAAAAATCCAGATCCATACATGTGCTCATTACAATATTTGTGTACAGAGGCACCAAAAATAAAATCAATGAGTCCCATTTTTCTGAAACTAGGTTTCAATTATTTTCATCTAGGTTTCATCTGTTTGTAGCAACGTTTAGGTTTCATCTGTTTTAACCTAACTTATTTTGATGGAACCTAAATAGGTTTCATCCTATTCTGTGTGTGGTTGTGACCAACAGAGTTGGTGTTTTTTTAGTTAATTGTTATTTTGATGGAACCAAAAAAGGTTTCATTCTATTCTGTGTATGGCTGTGACCAACAGAGTTAGTGTTTTTTTACTTAATGCTTATTGTTATGGAACCAAAAATGGTTTCATCCTATTCTGTGTATGTTTGTGACCAACAATGTTGGTGGTTTTTTATAAATGCATGCTTTGATGGAACCAAAAAAGGTTTCATCCTATTCTGTGTATTGTTGTGGCCAACAGTGTTGGTGTTTTTTAGTAAATGCATGTTTTGATGGAACCCAAAAAGGTTTCATCCTATTCTGTGTATTCCTGTGACCAACAATGTTGGTGGTTTTTTACTTAATTGGTATTATGATGGAACCCAAAAAGGTTTCATCCTAATCTGTGTATGTTTGTGACCAACAATGTTGGTGTTTTTTTACTTAATGCTTGTTTTTATGGAACCCAAAAAGGTTTCATCCTATTATGTGTATGGTTGTGACTAAAAAATGTTGGTGTTTTTTTACTTAATGCATGTTTTGATGGAACCCAAAAAAGTTTCATCCTATTCTGTTCTGTTTGTGCTAATGGTTTACTTATTCTGTAACAGGAAAAAAAAAATCAGATCCATACAGGTGCTCATTACAACATTTGTGTACAGAGGCACCAAAAATAAAAGCATTGATACAAACTAAAGAAAAACACATGAAGGCACTTGTTGCATGTCCATTCTGGCATTTCTTCAAACCGTTCTTCGATGGTACCCTTCAAGCAGATAAATTAAAAAAAATAACAAGAGCAGTTCAGATGATCTTAGGGTCATTTTATCAAAGTGTGAAGGGTGATAAACCAGTTTGTTTCAAATTGATGAGAGCAAGGAATATGATACTACGGACAACACCTGAACAGTTCGCTGTCATCTTTGGTCTACAAATGATGAAGAATGTAGATATACACCAAGATGTTGAGCTGAAGAAAAAGGTGAACATGTTTTAAGTTTAGTATTTTAAAGGAGCTAAGAAGATGAGGAAAACTGATATTGTCAGAACTATAATGGAAACAACAGCATATTGGTTTCAATATCTTGGTCAGGAAAACTGATATTGAGTCCCATTTTCAACTTCCAAAACAACACGAGATCTAGGATTGGTTTCAGTCAATTTGTTGGTATACCATTTCAAGTACATAAATGATTTCTCGTTCTCTCCCCATGTAATATTCAATGCATGCCTCTTCCCTGTATATGCATAATAACGACTAATGTCAAAGCCGTACTCTCTTGTAAACTGATTCATAATATCCTTTGTCTTCTTCTTTGGATTCTGTTTAAGTTTCTTCGGCATATGTGGTCTGTTTCAACTCCACCACAACAAGTATGCTTCTTATTCAACTCCTTGATAATAAAAGGACTACTTTCAACACCATCCATAGAAAAATCATATATATGCCGTTCACATTTATTTTCTTCCTTCTTAGAACAACATGCACCAATCCTTAACTTCTAATTACTTGTCATCTTAAATAAATACCCAGATACTGCATGATATTTCAATAAATCAGAACGAATTTGTTGAACACCTCCATTAAACACCTGATTGACATCCTGAAAAAGGCCAAACCAATGCGCAGACTTCAACAGTTCTTTAACTTTACTACGGACATCATAATCAACTAAATTTGTAAGTGTTGAATGCTCAAAAGATATAATTCCTAAACTTCGTGGCTTCTCATATGGTATGATTCCTGAAATTTCTGAACTACAACTAGAGGACTCATCTCTATGCCTTACATGTAACTCAAGAGATGGAAGCTTATTAAACAAAGTAAATAAAGCAACCGATTGGAGATTAAAATCAGAATTGATAACCTTTTGATGATCACAAATTATGTAGAAAATTTCAATAGAAAGAGAAGAGAATTGACACCAACTTGAACATATACTACCCTTCAAATCAGAAACAGATGCTTGTAGACCAATACGAAAAGATAATGTATCATCTTTGTGAAATATAACAACGAGAACAGATTCCATAACCTACAGAAAAAAGTATGAAACCGAAATAAGTTTCACTGTATGTGAATATAAACAACAACAAACAACAAAATTTGAATACTAATATCAACAAAATAGCAAAAATATGATTCCATAACCTGCAGGAAAAAGTATGAAATCAAAATAAGTTTCACTGTATGTGTATATTAACAAACAACACCAACAAAAATTGAAAATTAACATCAACAACATAACAAAAATGTGATTTCATAACCTACAGGCAAAAGTATGAAACCAAAATAAGTTTCACTGTATGTGTATATAAACAACAACACCAACAAAAATTGATAATTAACATCAACAACATACAAAAATGTGATTCCAATAATATACAGAAAAAAAGTATGAAACCAAAAACGGTTTCACTGAATGTGAATATAAACAACAACACCAACAACAACATTTGAAAATTAACATCAAAAACATAACAAATTCTGATTCCAATTATATACATGAAACAGTATGAAACCAAAAACGGTTAACTGTATGTGAATATAAACAACAACACCAACAACAACATTTGAAAATTAACATCAAAAACATAACAAGGTAATATCATATTCCAAATATATACAAAGAAAAAATATGAAACCAAAAACGGTTTCACTGTATGTGAATATAAACAACAACACCAACAAAAATTGAAAATTAACATCAAAAACATAAAAAAATTCTGATTCCAATTATATACAGGAAAAATTATGAAACCAAAAACGGTTTCACTGTATGTGAATATAAACAACAACACCACCAACAACATTTGAAAGTTGGATTTCAGTTTCAGAGGAATGATTGAACTAATACAAAAGCTTGAACAGAGTGAGAATATGATCAAATATCAACTGAAAAATACAGTAAGAATCATCAAAACTGAAAATACAGTAATAATCATGAAAACACACAAAAAAAGAGTTACAGTTCATGTTCTTCACTTGAACAGAAAGGAACACAATTTTGAGTTCGGTTAATCGAAAATTTGATAATCAAATAACAACCAAAATCAAAAAATCGAAAACTAAAACTTACCTGATGAAATACAAATGAAGTTAGAAGACGGAAAAGAGACTGATGTTCGCGAATCACTTAAACGAATACGAACTTGGTTCTTCAAATCAACAATGGATTTGAAACTGTTTGAGATTAATCAGAGAAGATAGAATTTATGTTCTTCAATTAAGCAGAACCAACAACGAACTCAAATCTTCACTTACACAACAAAATTTGAAACAAGAACTCAAATCTTCAATTAAACAGGAACCAAAACGAACACAAATCTTCAATTAAATTTCATGAATCAGATTTGGAGAAGAAATGTTTTGTTGAAACCCTAGCCGAATTTGGAGAAGATGTGCTTCGCTTCTTCAGAAAATCAGATTTGTAGCAGAATTCTTCTCTCATAAGAAGATTATGTTTTAAGATTTTGTTTCCATTTAAAAGTTATAGATTATATAAGAAGGGAAATTCGGGTATATATAAAATAATTAAAATCTAAATTTAATTAGTATTATGTGAAATGAGGTTTTTGTTTCATTTTTAATGAAAATATTTTTCCTTATAAAAGATAATATGGGAGGGTTTTTTACATGGTAAGTTTGTTCACCTTGGTTTTTTATACCAAGTTTTGTTCATTCTAACCAAATTTAGGTTGGTTTGGTCGTAGGATTTACAAATTCATGGGGATTTTTTGGGCTGAAAAGTGCTAGACCCCTATTCCACCCTGAAATTTGGTAAGATTTTAAAATTACAAAAAGGTATTCATTTGACGCAATCACGTGCAAATCATGTGCAACACCGCTAATAGGTACCAGTTTATCGAAAAGATATCGAAATTTATATAAGACATGATCATTTACACACAAACTAAAATCCAATAGAGCAATTTTAGTGGGATCGGTAAATTGGTCAAAATGCCAATTATATCTTTACATTGGGATGGATAAATATTTAAAATTAATAGGCAAATACTCAGATCTGAAGATTTGTCGTATACGTTTTAGGTTGAGTCGATCAAATCAACCTAAAACGATCGAATCAACTTGACCCAAACACCGGTCTAACTTGAGACGGAAAAATTTAAATTTTATATAAGTTAGCCAAGTTAGTTAAATGGGTTACTATTATATACTTTTTATATATATTTTGATTTAAAAAAAATGATCCACCTACTTAGAAAAAAATATTTATTTATATAAAACTCAGTCACGTTGGATAAGAAATATTCATTTATTAAATTTATTTTTTAAGACGATTAAGTTTGCCTATCCACATGAGAGAAAAATTAACAAATGTACCAATATTCACTGAATTGCTCTTACAACTCATAAGTAAAGTTGTTCACGAGTAAAGGATAGGGCAAACCAAATGTACCAGAATCTGTAAATAAAAATTAGATAATATAACCATCAAAGTCTTTTACCAAGTTCACACGCACACACTTGTTCACGACGACTAGTCGGACCCTTTTACCATTTCGACGACCACGAACTTCATGATTAATGTCCACATTGTATTCGGTATCTTCACCTCTTGTACTAGCAGTTCCACTCGTATTTTCGCCTTTTTGTCGAGTCTTTTTGATCATCTTTTTTAAGTTTTCATTGGGATAAGTTTGATAGTATTGATTTCCACCGCTTATGAAGGTTACTTATTCGTCAAACATTTGTCTCTTCAGAGTTAATTTTGTATTTTTTTTTTAAAGAAAAATCTTACCTAACTTTAAGTTTTTTAATTTAAAATAACACAATATACTCTCTCCGTCCAAGTTATATAGGCAGAATTCGAATCTTTTGGATTAAAAAAATTATATAAGTTTTATAAATATTCATCATTTTTCTTATTTTACCCTTTAATTTTGATGAAAAATATAAATATTAAATTAATTTTTATGGTAATAATATTGTCATAAATATGGGTATATTTGGAAAGAATCATCTTAGAACTAAAACTATATTTATAATAGACAACCAAAAACTAGTTCTCCGCCTATATAACTTGACGATGAAGTATTTGCTTTTATATTTTGTAACAACTTTAAAAGCATCAAGACAGTGGCACATCTTACCATTATCTCTAGCACCTTCATCTTACCATTATCTCTAGCACCTTCCCTGCATCTTTGACAATTGTAGGCTTGTGCTTCTTTTGCATCTCCTAGGCCTTGTTTTTTTTAACATCAACCTGACTTTGTCTTTTTTATTACTAGACGATGAGAAGTCCCTTGAAACTATTCCATGTATCTTTCGCCATGCTCGATTTGGTATTCCTCCAAAAATGCTAACTCTTTCATCATGACAGTAATTCACCATATCATTTGTTAGTAAATAAAAGAAGCATGACACGTGGAAGAAGATCGAGATAGGAAGCAACCAAATAAAAAAGAGCGAGAATCACACAAACAATATTAAAGATATCAAATATCGAAAAGACACGAAGCTTCTGAACAATAAATTGCATGAAGGACACATATGATCGGGAAAGCTGGATTACATCGAATAAAACAAACAGCATTAAATGATGACAGGTCGAGAAAGTAAAAATAATGATTACTCTATTATCTTGATAATCGAGAAAGTAAAAGTAATAATTACTCGAATTATTTTAATGATCGAGATAACAGAAGTCTATAAAGATATGAAGACACGTGTTAAATATATAAAGCATCGAACCAAGAAGCAGTTAAGAGTGATCTGTCAACTAATGATCGCACCAGATAAAAGAGGAAATACAAGAACGATGGGTACATCGAGATAAAATGAATCGAACCAAAGAAGAGGCAATCCAAGAATGACGACAAGACTGGATAAAATGACACGAGGGCATCGACCCAAAGAAGAATCGATCAAGGAACGATGACCAGACTGGAGAAAATGACACGCTGCACAAAGAGGGACCCAGTAAATAAATCTATAAATAGAAGAAGTCAGACAACAAAGGGGAGGTCGGGAAAAAATAAGAAGAAAAACCTTAGAAAGAAAGGGAAGAAATTTCTAGGTATGAATATAGGAGGAGTAATTATATTAAGGAAGGATTTTTGTATTTAATTAAACAATATGTAATGATCATAGATCAAAAATGTTAAATTTGGGTGATCATATGCATCGTACAGAAATGATTTTATAAAATCAATACAAAGATGTTTGGCTGTTACTCAATTTCAACTTTTAATTGATATGTGAGAATTTGATTGGTTGTTTAGTCGAAAAGATTTTTTGGCCTAAACAATTTGGCGCTAGAAACAGGGACGATTAAAGGATTTATCCTACCTGATGAAGGAAAAAAGGTTTTAATTTCAAAACTAAATCGTCCAAGAAAGAAACATTTTTATTAAGAAAAGAACGGATATGGTTGAAAAAATTTAAAAGAAAAGATTGGAAAAATTCAATTTTGCAAGATACAGAAAGTGAAAAGTTTATTTACATAAGCATGTTTTATTGACATGAAAAATGTTTGAAAAGATAGATAAGAATATGAAACAAAGGATTTTACAAATTGGGGAAAAATCAGATTTGTGATAGGAAGAATTTACAGTTAAAGTAATAAATAGAATCTCTTATGATTTTGATATGTAAGAGTTCATTTGAATGACTTTCTGAGAAATTTCTAGATATCAAGCAAGGAAAGCAATCAGCAAAGCGAAAAATAGTTAAGAAACAAGAGGATCTGAAAAATATGTCTCAAGACGCTAATTCTGGGAACCAAGATGATAATGAAGACTGGGAGAATAGACAAGAGGAATGAAGAGAATCAGGACAACAACAAAGTAACGAGGGAAATCATACCCCAAATCAAGAATTAACACCAAATACAGTGGTTCAGAATTTCTCTTCAGATCATGAGAGTTCTCAAAGAAAAATACAGCAAATACAAGATTTATTAGAAGAAATAAATGAAATGAGAAAGGAGCAAATAGCAAGCAACCGTCGAATTGAATTACTAGCAACCGAAAATCAAGTTTTAAAAGATGTAATTCAGAGAGAGCAAAGACCAGCTGTGACAAAAATACGGAATCAGGAGGTAATGTCAAGTAGACAAATATCAAGAAGTGAACAACGGAATCCAGATCAAAGAATGGTGTTAGTAGGATCGACATCTCGAGTAAGAAGGCAACAAGAAAAAGAGATTCAACGAACCCAATGGGAAACATGTTTGGAAACGATGGAACAAATGAAAGAAGAAATTAAAGGATTAAAAAATAAAGAGGGGGGAAGAATAGAAGAGGTATTGAAAGAAGCAAAGCGAACTCCGTTAGCACAACATTTGACATGTGTATCATTACCAAGAGAATATAATATTCCAGTATTCGAGTGTTACGATGGAACCAAGGATCCAACATCACATTTAAAGTATTATAATCGAGTGATGACCCGGTGGGACGATCATGAAGCAATCATGTTCAGATGTTTTCCATCCAGTTTAACAGGGACGGCATTGTTGTGGCACGATAGATTACCGGAAAATTCCATTCATAATTACGCACAGTTGGTGAGGAAGTTTCTTGAAGCATACATGTATAATAAACCAGTTGATTCAGGGGAGGACAAACTTCATTCATTAACCTCTTGGCCAGAAGAATCGATCTGATCATATACAGTCAGATGGCACGCGATATGTCAAGCAATAGGTGAATTAGACCCAATAACAGCTATAAACCATTACAAATGGGGGATTGTTGATCGGAAAAGCCAGCTTTTTGTTGAAATTCACCGAAATAATCCAAAAACTGAAGGCCAGTTAAGAGAAATAATAGAAACATGTGCAAGGCTCCAAGACATACAAGAGCAAGGATCGAGAATTAATCCAAGAAGCCAAGGAAACACAAGGAGAACAAATTCAGTTGAGGAATCGCCTGATCAGAAAAGGAAATTTCTTCCGAAATTCGAATCAAGAGAATTAAAACATCCTCGACAAGGGTATGGTAAAAATTTTGCTCAGCAATTTCGAGAAAGAACGTTCACCAAGCTTAATGTTTCATATTTCAGATTATTCAACATTTTGAAGAATCGGCCAAATTTTCAATGGCCAATAACAAAGGGAAATCAACCAGAGTTTACACAACATTCAAAAGACTATTGTGAGTATCATAGCTATAAAGGGCATACAACAAACAACTGTAGAAATTTTATAGCATTAGTACAAAGAATGGTCGATGCTGGAGAGTTAAAGGAATTTGTTCAGAAAGTTGAACCAACAAAGAAACATGATGAAAGCAAGGCAATACGCATTCCATATAATGAACAAACAATTAATATGATATCATATGCGGAAAAAAATAATACAGATTTGAATGTCGCAATCAATAAAAAATTATGCAAGAGAATTCGGAACCATGAAGTCTTTAAAGTTCAAGGAAGGAAAGCAGAATTATGGGAAGATTGGATGGCATATCCATTGATATTTTCTGCACAAGAAGTAAACCAAGAAATTGAAATGCATAATGACCCTCTTGTGTTAACATTATTGATATCAGGCTGGAATGTAAAGAAAATACTTTTGGATGGGGGCAGTTCATTAAATGTGATGTTCTATAGTACATTTTGTAAAATGGGTTTTAAAGAAGATCAGTTGATCTTATCACGATACATCATTTATGGGTTTAATGGAATATCTTCCAAGCCAAAGGGAGACATTGATCTTGAAGTTTCAGCTGGACCGATCAACATTTTGACAAGATTTAGTGTTGTGGATGCACCATCACCATACAATGCTATAATTGGAAGACGATGGGTTCACCAATTGAAAGGAGTGGTATCAACATATCATCAATATTTACGATTTCCAACACCGCAAGGAGAGATGGAGATAAAGGGTGATCAAGAAGATGCTAAGTTTTGTATAATGGCAGAAACAAGAATGAATGAGGAACGGGAGCATCTACAACATAAAAAGAAAAAAGAACGAAGAGTTAAAGCAAAGGAGGAAGAAATAAGTCAATATTTAGAAAAGCATGCAAAAAATAAAATGATAAATGAAAAAGGAGAGAGCAGTCAGAGTCAAGAAAATCCGGTAGACCAACATCATAAAGGGACGATGTAGCAATTAAAGGGAACCCCAACTCCAATTGGGATTCAAAAACCAGTCTTCGCTCCAGTAGAGGAAACAAAAGTCATAAATATTGGCACTACAGAATTGCCCAAACAAGTGCGAATTGGGATTTTAATAAAAGCAGATTTGGAACAACAGTTAGTTAAGTTGCTTTGTGAATTTGTAGATGTATTCGCTTGGAGAATGGAAGATATGCCGGGGATCGATCCTAATATCGTACAGCACGAATTAAAAATACGTCCTGATGCAATTCCCTTTCGCCAACGAATACGAAAGGTCGCACCAGAATACCATGAACCAGTGGAAAAGAATTAACTAAACTTTTAAGTGCAAGATTCATTCGGGAAGTACGATACCCCACATGGATTTCTAATATGGTGATTGTCCCGAAAAAGAACGGTGGAGTAAGAATTTGTATAGATTTTACTAATTTAAACAAAGCATGTCCAAAAGATAGTTATCCACTCCCAAACATCGACCAATTAGTAGATGCCGTTGAAGGACATGAGATGTTATCATTTATGGATGGACAATCTGGATACAATCAGATAGCATTAGCAGAAGCAGATCAGGAACACACATCGTTCTTTACTCCACGGGGATTGTATTGTTACACCAGAATGCCATTTGGGTTACGAAATGCAGGAGCAACATATCAATGTTTAGTGGACGCGATATTCAAACCATGGATCGGTAAAACTTTGGAAGTTTATGTGGATGACATGCTAGTAAAAAGTAAATTATCTGATGATCATTTACAGAACTTGGCTGAAATTTTCGGTGCATTACGAAAATATAAAATGAAAATAAATCCAGAGAAATGTATTTTTGGTGTTACTTCAGGGCGATTTTTGGGATATTTGGTTACAAAAGATGGAATACAAGTTGATCCAGCAAAAATACAAGCAATAACAGATATGCCATCACCAAACAGTATAAAAAGTGTACAGAAGTTAAATGGGTGTTTGGCTGCATTGAGTAGATTCATTGCGAGATCATCAGAACGATGCAAGCCCTTTTTTGATGTACTTAAGAAGAAAAATAAATTTGATTGGAACGATCGTTGTGAACAAGCATTTCAAAGTATAAAATTACATCTCGCCACGTTGCCAGCATTGCAAAAACCAGAGCCAGAAGAAATATTAACTTTATATACAGCGGCAACAGAAAATGCAATCAGTGGGGTAATGGTGCGAACGAATGAGAAGATTGAAAAACCAATATATTACATCAGCAAGACTCTGAATTCAGCAGAATGAAATTATACCAAGATTGAACAACTAATTTTATCAGTAGTATTTGCTACTCAGAAGTTACGCACTTATTTTCTTACTCATTATGTTCGAATATTAACAAAAGCACCATTGGAGTCAGTTTTAAAGAATACAGGAAAAGTAGGAAGAACAGCGAAATGGAATGCTCAGCTGGAACAATACAACATTGTTTATGAAATACAAACTGCGCAGAAATCTCAAATTCTAGCTGATTTTTTGGCAGATTTTCCAATTGAGGAAGAATACGAAATTCAAGGACTGCCAGGGTGTGAAGAAGAAGAGTCATTAGATATTTTGGATTCAAATAGTTCACGACGATGGGAAGTTTTTGTTCATGGATCGCGAAATAAAGAAGGAGCAAGAATAGGTATCGTGATTACAGCACCAAGGGGAGAACGTATGGTGCATTCATTTCGTCTTGAGTTCGAAGAGTATACGAATAACATAGTAGAATATGAAGCAGTGGTCCATGCTCTCAAACTCATTATTGAATTAGGAATAAGTGATGTTAGACTCACAAGTGACTCGCAGCTGGTAATTAGACAGATCGAGCTAAAATATCAAACGATTGATGAAGATTTGGAAAGGTATAAAAACCTTGTGCAGAATTTAACAAATCGTATTCCAAACATTGTTTTTCGACATTTGTCCCGAGAAAAGAATCGACATGCTGACGCACTTGCGTATGTTTCATCTATGATAAATGATCCAACCGCTAAAGCAGTAAAAATTGGGAGAATATATGAGCCATCCATAAGAGCACAAACATTAAATAATATTGAAGAGGATAGTGCGATGGAAGAAATTAATGACCCAGCAATACGGAATACCCCACTTACATCGCAACAAGAAGATGACCAACCAAACGAACCAGATTGGAGAATCCCGATACATCAATATTTGCAAAATAAAGTGTTACCAACAGATTCTAAAGAAGCAAGGAAAATTCAACTCAAGTCAAACAGCTACCAACTTCGGGATGGAATTCTTTATCGAAATTCTTTTCTTGGACCGTTATTTCGATGTTTATCCCAAAAAGAAGGATTGCGAATTCTTAAAGAAATACATTATGGGGATGCAGGAAATCACAGCGGAAGACGATCGTCAGCATTAAAAGCCAAAATGCAGGGTTATTACTGGATTTTCTATGCTAAAAGATTCGGAAAAAATGGTTTGAAGGTGCGAAGAGTGTCAGCGATTTGGTAAGAAAATTAAGGCACCAGCTACAGAATTAAATTCAATACTTAGTTCATGGCCATTTGCAAAATGGGGAGTTGATATAGTTGGACCATTAGTTGAAGGAACAAAGAAAAGAAAATATTTAATTGTGGCTACCGATTATTTCACCAAGTGGGTAGAAGCCAAAGCATTAGCATGAATCAGAGACACTGATGTTTTTACATTTCTATTCGAGAATATCATTTGTAGGTTTGGGATTCCCGCAGCAATAGTTTCTGATAATGGAAGACAATTCCAAGGAAAGAATATCGATATGTTATTTGAAACATATAATATTCAAAAGCATAAATCTACACCTTTCTACCCACAAAGCAATGGGCAAGCAGAATCCACAAATAAAACGATCGCAAAAAATCTGAAGAAAACATTGGATGGGTATTATAAAAAGTGGTGCGAACAGTTACATAATACATTATGGGCATATAGAACCACAAGAAAAACTTCAACTGGAGAATCACCTTATCTTCTCACTTATGGAACGGAAGCAGTAATACCAACAGAGGTTATTTTACCTACAACCAGAACAGAAGCATGGGAGAAAAATCTTAATTCAGATCTTATGTTATAAAAATTGGATGACTTGGAAGAAAAAAGAGAGATAGCACTCCAGAAGATGGAAAATTATCAAAGGGGATTAGCTCGAGAATACCATAAACGTGTAAATCACGAAACTTTGTCCAAGGCCAATATGTCCTACGACAAATAACGGAATACCAAAGAGATAAAAATGCAGGAAAATTTGCACCAACATGGGATGGTCCATACATAATTCAAGCGTCAGCAGGACAAGGATCGTACTATCTCCAGAATATGCAAGGAGAAGTTTTACAGCATCCATGGAATGCACAATACTTAAAGCTTTACTATCCGTGAATTAACAATGTAATGTTAACACAAAAGGCAGGTACATAGCCAACTAATTCAGTAATTTCTTTTATAATTTAATCACTCCAGGAACATCGTATCTTGGAAAATACTGTAATATTAATCAGAATTCCATTAATCCCGGAATATCATATACTTTGAATCCAGGAACATCATATCTTGGAAAATACTATGATCATTGATCAAAATTCCATTAATCCCGGAATTTCATAATACTTTGAGCGCTCAAAATTATTCCAGGAACATCATATTCTGGATTGCGTTGCGATTGACGACACAATCATACACAAAAGGTAAACATCCTTAAAGAATTTCACTAACAACGAGATTCTTATAAAGAAGGAGTTCCTTATTATTGGTTTATCAATTTTCAAACTACAGTTCGGGACCAACCATGTATCTTACCCCTGGCTCGGGTTTGTTTCGTATGTGTGGGATCTCGAACAACATGATTTGAGGTAAAAAGTACTTCAATTCATGGTACTCGGAAAGTCATATGATAGCCAAAAAGATTACTTAATCAAATTCTCTTGTGCAGGGAACAACATTGAAAAAACGTATCAAAAGGTTACAAAAGAAAATTCTTGAAAGACAGACAAAGTACAAGATGGTGAAGCAAACAATAGATGAAATTATAAAGAACATAATCAAGCATCGGGAAGACTGGGTCGCGATGGTGGAGGGGGAACTACAGGCACAGAAGCGCGTTTACTGAGCACTGAAGGATCGGATTGTGCACGATCTAAAGCAGTATTGAAGGATTTCGCAATTTTTGCTTTAGCATCCTGTCGAACCCAATGAACAAAGTCGCGCCCAAAGTTGAATTCTTTTTGAAGCTCTTCGATCTTTTGTTGATCTTTTTCTATTTGAGCAACAAAACGTGATCTTTGATCTTTTTCTTCATTCAATTCTGTGGTTAATGATACAATTTCTTTTTCACGAGCTGCAATCTTGGAAAGCTCAACAGACAATTGAGCCTGTAAACTCCGAACTTTTGTTGCACCTAGAGACACATTGTTTTCAGAAGTCTTTAACTCTTCAGTGATGTTTTTCACTGTATCATCCATTGTATTAAGATCAGTTTCTGCTTAAGTTGCTCGATCTTTAACTTCATTAAGTTTTCTCTCCAATTCTGAAAATACAAGAAAATATTAGATAAATTTTATGGTATAATAAACCAAAAGATCAGGTATACCAAAAAAGTACCTCTAACAACAGATTTAAACTCTATTTCTTTTAGAGTAACCAATTTTACAACTTCTTTGTATTTTGACTCAGCTTTATTACGCCTCCAAGTGGCTAAATCAAAACTATCGTTCAATTGAGTTAGTTTTTCTCTAACTACATTCATCTCTGTGTAGATTTCCTTTGCATGATTATTCAATTGTACCATTCTACGATCGAACCTAAATAAGGTTTCCAAGTTTTCCACTGGACCCAGGATAAAATTTAAATTTTCCATATAGATTAATAAAATAAAATAATAAATGAAGAGGAATGAAAAATAAACCTTGATTTTGACTCTGAAGAACTTCGATAGTCTGGAGTTGTTCTTGTTGTTGCTGATGTTGTTGTTGAAGCTGTTGGAATTGTTGAAGTTGTTGTTGAAGAAGATTATTTTGCTGCTTCAACTCATCATTTGCTTGTTGTAGTGTATCATTTCTTCCCTTCATTTTTACTGACTCGTTCTTAAACAGTAACCCCAACATGGTGGCTCGAGCCTTATAAAATTTATAACCGCTAAATAAACAATCATTACCATACTGGAGTTGAGCCAAAGCTTGCTGTGGAAGTGAATATGATGAACTTTCAGCAACAGCTAAAACTTCAGTAAATGAAGAAGGAGGATTCACAGGAAATGTTTGCTCAAGAATATCATTCTTAGACCACGCATCCTGAGCTTCATATAAAGGGATCGCACTAAGTGAGTCACGAAATCGAGACATGAAACAAGAATCAGACTTAACAATATCAGGATTTGATGAAATATTTAAAAGCCCCCGAGAAAGAAACCACTTGTAAGCCTCTTCTTCATCACCGATTAAATTAAGACCTTCATCAGTTCTGACACTGGCAATTTGATTAGAGAGAGACTGCAGAATGGAAGGATCCGCACTTGGTATTTCAGTATCGACCACAACAGCAACAGGAGAAGATCGAACCAAAGTCTCGGTAGGTACGATCGGTTCCGAAGAAACTCCAGTAGTACCCTCGACTTCAGTAGGGATCGAAACATTAGGAGCGGTCGTACCAGAAGGAGGAGAAGTTTCTTTTTCAGAACGATCAACACATTCGATTCTTCAACAAAAGTGGCATTTGTTTTAACATTCACATTTTCTACATCACTGGCCGGATGTACATCAGCATTATTCTTTTCCAACGAATTTTCTTCTTCAACATGAGTTACTTCATTCACTACATCAACAATATCTTCATCAATAACAACATCATCTCCCTCTTCTTGAGGAAAACCAGAAAAAACTCCTAATGTACCATTATCAGGTACGGGAGTATCAAGCACAAAATCAAAAGGCAATGGAGAAATAATATTATAAAAATCGATTGAAGTACCAGAAGGAGGTGCAACAATGAGATCGGACTGTTCCGATACCCCAATTTCGGCTGGGATCGAAGAAACGGGAATAACATCAATAGGATCGGACTGATCCAATGGTAAAGTAACAACAGAACTTCCTTCTCCACTGTTTAAATTCGAAGTTATCCCTCCCACAACCTCAGTGGAAAGCACAAGAGTTCTGGACTTTTTCTGCTTCTTCTCTGCTGCAAGGACTAATTTCCGTTTTCCCTTACCTTCAACTGCGGGTTCGACCCTTTGTCTACCCTCGACAATCTGAGTACTACGCTCAGATGAAGGAAGAGGAACTTCAATATCAAAAGAAGGATCGACCTGAAACCAAAAAAGTTCGAACATTGTAAGAAGATGTTAAAGATCGATACAATATATCTAGAAGAATGAAATATGAAATGAAAAATTCGAACCTTGTATTCAAATCTATAGTCATCAAAGTTTAATCTCCATGGACAATAATTCGGGAAACAGTTTCGAAGATGTTGAATTTCATTATGGGGGATGTCACCATATACCCAAGGACCTTCGATCAAAATAGGGGTACGATACCATCTGTAATCGTGTTCCCGACGGATTCTTTCATTAGAAGGAAAATCGACTTTGGTATATGGAGCAATTCTAATTCTAGGGTCATCAACTTCTCGAAGTAAGGGAAATCCTTGGGAGCATTTGCGAACAGGACTAACACTCCATTTTACAAAGTTTTTAATAGTAATACCATCACCATAAGTATTCTGAAAATTCTCAGGTGTATAGTGAGCACGTTCAGAAGGATCGGGAGTGTAGCATGTAAGACGGGTGCGACCCTCACTGCGAAGAATACATTCATCGAGAATTCGCCACAAATTACCATTATATTGAGTGATGGATCGAGGTTGAGTATGAGGAGCTCTATTACGAGTAGCAAGAACTATGAATTGGAAGAGATTATTCTTTTCATACAAAGGGAGACGAAGGCCAGCCTCTAAAGCACCAGCAGAAATTAACAATCTGTGATGATTATATTGAAAATTTCTCATTGAATCATAGGTCAACATATCAGAATTATTATCTAAGAAGGAAACTTTAAATCCTTGAAAATTATGTTTTCTCTTGAATTCTTCGATATCCATGGACCGATAGCTATAAATAGATAATGCCCGTTTACTCTTGGGGGCAGGATTAGAAATATCAGGAGTCGAATTACGTACAGTGCGAAGTGCAGCAGGGGTGGGAATACCAGAGGATGGATCATGACGAGAGACGGCGTATCTCGAAGTAGTAGACCTACTCGATCTTCTGCTCTCACCTTGATTACCAGAAGCATCAGACTTTATATGAGGCATGATGTAAAATCTGAAGGAAAAGAAGCATAAGAAAGAGAAAGTTAGCATAAGAAGAAATTACTTAGAAATAATTACAGTGTAAAAGATAACCATCATTTCAATCATGAAAAGAAAGCATAAGTCAAGAAAAAATTACTTACATGAAGAAAAGAAGTGAACAATAGTCAGATCACAGTAAAGAAGAAAATTTTCTAGCTAACCGAACCTTATATTTGTTAAGCATAGTTTTTGCTTATTGACCAAACTTCAATGGTTTGAACTATTAGCTTGTCGCTTATGTTGTTCACATAGGTGTATGACTAATTCCCAGAATTGAGGTTCGCCAAAACCAGGCCTGAATGGGTTGATGGAATGCTTACGGCAAACAAATACTTGTTTCAGCACACATAAAAAGTCTAAAGAGAGTGAGTCGACAAGGTTGAAAGAGGAATTAGATAATGTTGAGGTTGAAAAAGTCAAGTTGGACCAAGGTTGTTACATATCGGATTTCTGTTCGTACCGGTCGAGGGCGATACACTGGTACGCCGGTATATCGGGGAAATTTCGGTTCAAATATCGGTGAAATATCGGTCTATATATTTTATACCTATAATTTTATAAAAAAATACTAGTTCACATTTTATAATTATAAATATATTTTAACACGTTATAACAAACGTTTTTTCACAAAGTTTAGAAAGAAAAACTAGTAATCATCTAAAATATATAGATCCATAGATTTCATACAAAGTTCAAACTGGAAACATAAGAAAAACAAGAACAACTTCAAAGTTCATCGTCTAAAATGTTAATTAAACAAGGATATCACAATTCTAATCGAAATCATTAGATTAATTATAGATATTATCATATCCATATATAATTTTAAAATATCATAAAAATATGAGTAATAATTGAAACCCTAAAACAAGGATTAATTTTTTTTTTTAAATTTGATTTTTCAAAAAAAAAAAAAAATCGTCCATATCGGCTGTATCGGTCCATATCGGCCGATATTTCGGTCAAATATCGTTGGCCGAAATTTCGAATTTCGTCTTCGTTTCACCCCGAAATCCGAAATTTCGACGAAATTTCGGCCATTTCGGCCGAAATTAACTACATAGCACTTACCTAAAGTAAATTTTAGTTTGATAATTATCTTAGTCGTGTACGAAGAGCCATAGCCGCATTAATGCATAGTTGTTAGTTGTGGAACATTAAGTTTTATGGAATATTAGCAACTTGTGATCTCTTCTTTTTCCTCTCATAATTCCCTAACAACTTGCTTTCTAGTTACTATTTCATAAAAGATTTCAAAAGGAAGAATTATAGATTTAGGTAGTTAGAACACTACTCCTCAAACGAGAAACATGGCATTTTTGTTTTTCTTTATTCTAATGAGCTCTAGGTCAGTTTGTATACGCAACAATTATTCTGGATTTTATCTTTAACAGTGTTTTTATCCCTTATTTTTCTTTGATGTTTTCTTTTCGGAATGTTACACATAATATTTATGACAAAACATAGAATGGTTGTGGTTAATAGGGCTATGCTCATGAAATTATGTTGGAATATCAGACACTCCAACAAGAAATAGGGCATAGTTTGTTCGTCCCAAATATCTTAAAGTTAATGGGGACCTTATCGATTACAACTTGAACTCCTCAATCTTCTCTGGTATTCGCTGGGTATATTCTAAAGTGGATAAGAACACGAAGTGTGTAATTGGTAATGGAAGGAACACTTCCATGTTCTTTGATAATTGGTGTGCTGACACTAGCTTGAATGTGCATATGGGGTTTACTTCTGCTGATAATCCTTTGTATTCACAGCCATTTAGTGACTTGATTGTTGATGATCAGTGGGTTGTGCCTAATGATATTAGAGACATCATGGAACATGATGGAGTTGATGTCTCAGTTCTTCCAAGCATCACTGGAGACCCTAATTTTTCAGTTTGGAGCCCAACAAGCAACGGCTCCTACCGTTCCGTGTTAGCACGTGCAACCGTTTTCTTGGTTACTCCTTCATTTCATGTTTTCTAAGGCTCTTTTTCATTTCTTCACCCGAAAAGAGATAAGAAAACACTGATACCACGAGGAATGACACTCCTTATTGATCTTCTTCACCACTGAATTTAGCTAGGCACCGTTCTAGAGCCTAAGGGGACGTCATTGACCATGTTTTATTCATCTAGTTCCCATATTCTTAAATCTATATTATTTACGATATTACTACCAACCAATGGAACAAAAAAAAAAATATAAAACTAAAAATTAAATCAAAATCCAACAGTGAACCAGGCCCAACTTGTAATGGATCTGGGTGCAGAACAGTGATGTTTTTGCTAGCTTGTGACTGCTTTTGTATACGATAGTGGAAGGTGTTGAAAGTGGTATGTGGATGAAGTAGTGATGGAAGAGGTTTGGAGCTGATGGTGTACGTCAAAGGTTGTGGAGAGGAGCAAAAACTCCTTTCCGTTGGAGGTGGAAAGACGTGAGAAGGAAGTCTTTGGGTTGAAACTTCAATTCCTTTTACAGCTCTCATAACCTATTTAGATCCTATAATTTCTAACCGGATTATGACCAAAGTTTTCTTGTTCATCTCAAATTCTAACCATCTCAATCTCATCCGTTCGCTCAATCCAAACGATGATAGCAAATTAGTGTTTCTGGCAGTTTTCTAGATTCAAAACTCTTTCAATCTTTATCCAAAACCAAATTATAATCGTACCCAATTTTCTTTCCTTATCTCAACTCCTAAAACATCTCTTAATCCTTCTTGGATCAACAACATTGAACTGAACTTCTCTATTCTATCGAGCCATCACAGCCTATTCTCATGTTTTCTCTCTTTTTATTCTCGCTGCCATTCACTTCCATATTCGAGTTCTTCTCTGATCGAGTTTATATTCTTCTATCACAGAATCGACCACATCACTGGCATTACACAGTCGAACTCCATCTTTCATTAACTTACTGATAAACCCATACACTTTAGTGAAAATTATTTTATTAATCTATTCCATTATCAAAACTTATAATAATCACTGCCTTCAACCATCGAGGATATTTCACTGCCAGCCTCGAGCTCTATCATCTCCACGGACTTTCGAACATCGCCGTAATCGTCTATTAGTTCCAACAATCCATAATAACAACTCTATCTTCTTTTCTCTGCTGGAACCATACAGACCATTAATAACAGTTGTTTGTAGGTAAATCGCTTAAACACCAAGCATTTGTACTGTAGAAGTGCTTTTAAGATTCGAGAGATCAATCTGTACGAAATTGACCTAATTCAAGAAATGAAGTTCCGATTTCGCTTCAGTCACGAAGGAAGGAGAAGGGTTAATCTGTAGGGAGGGAAGCAGAGAGAGTATTGAGATCAATGGAATTGAATGTAAGATGTGTTGAACTTCTATGAAGACGAAAGCGAGTTTTCTGAGAATCTCTAGGATGATAGCTCTGTGATCGTACAAGTGCTTATGAGATGAAACTCTTATCCCAGAAAAAATTGTGTCCCTGTCGACAGGTTGAAGAACCTATTTATAGAAGTGGAAGTTAACATATTGATCTCGTAAGTGGTGGCAGTTGCAGAGGAGTTGGAGAGAAGAGAAATGGAAATCGTGTGTTGATAACCAACTCTATCATGCTAGTGGGACTTGACAGTTATGCGACCACTATTCCATTCACTTCTTCAACTGCCGACACGACTTCTATACTTTCTCATCGTGGGTGTATTGTTACACCGCACGTGTTGCAGGCCGCCAGACCAAAACCCTAGTGAATATCTCCCCATGTGACTGTTGATATCTCGAACATTGTTTGAGTCTATTTTATAGACATGTATTATTTGGCCAATTGTTGACCTATCTAGACTATTAGTCTTAGCATATTATGAGTCTGTGTTGCTGAGACTAACATATTGTTGAAACTAGCATATTGTTGGGACTAGTATATTGCTGAGACTAGCATATTACTAAGTCTAGCATATTGTTGAGTCTAATATGTTGTTGGGACTAGCATATTGTTCAGTCTAACATGTTGTTGAGACTAGAAATAATTATTAATACATCATTGTTTTGGGAGTCTGATTAATATTAAAAATGGTAGTTGAAGCGTATCATTGTGCCAGCTGAGTGGCAATGTTACGTGAGTGTTAGACTCGTGTGATTAATAGACTTGTTTAAGCGCTAGAATCTTGTGAGCGCTGAGCTTATGTGAGCGCTAAGCTTATGTTAGCGTTAAGTTTATATAAACACTAAACTTGTGTAAACGCTAGGCTCATGTGAATACTAGTGTTAGTAATTGTGAAATAATTTTAATTCCGTCTCACTATGAATAACTAATAGGATTCTGGGAAACCTATTTATAATAACTGAAATCACACGACGTATACAATATAGAAGTGACAAATATGGGTCAAACCCACAGGGATCGGAAAAATACTGTAATCAATATTCCTAATCGACTAACCAGAAATGATATTTTTGGATTTTTAGAATTTAAATTGAAACAATAAAATTAAACTAATTAAACTAATAATGTAAATGCACTGGAGAATCAGTAACCAGGGCTTTTAGTATCCACCACTATTTTTATTCAATTACCAAAAAGAAACATAACTCCTGAATAATTATCTATAGTCCGTTCTATCGACATCAAGTATTATATGTATTAGAGTCACAAATATCACTGGGAAACCCTAAGCATGGCGCATCAAAAGCTCTAAGTCTCAGCATACACCATCAAATTGTGTTAGCGAGAAAATTATACGAAATTAAATAATAGGTTCACAAATAATACCTGGTTATTCTAAGCATACCACATCAAGGATTTAACCCAAGCATAAAATATCAAATAAGTAGATAAATATATTTGCGATCCTATTAATTATGTGAATAGGTTATTGTATTGTACAGAACTGGTAAAGCAACAAATAATTTCAACATTAAATCAATAAACAATATCAAGAATAAATTTATTCAATTCATAATAGTCTTTTTCCAAATAATTCAATTCGATTGACCTAATACTCCAATTGGTTTCAACATAAAACCCTAGCTACAAATCTTAGCAAGACATGGCAATGGATTTCACAAAATCCATAAAAATATATAATACAAAAGAGAAAAGAGTAAACCGATAATAAATAATCGTGGCGTCCGGATTAACTCCTGAATAGCCTACACCAGCCCGTCACTTTCCTCTCATGCGTCAGTAACCAGCCACCAACCCTTCCCCCTTTCAGTCAGCCGTCACATCCAACTGCTCCGCTCGGTACAACACCCCCTTCTCTCTATGTCCAACCTCCTCAACCAAAACCTAAAAGAAAAGTCATTCATCCCCTTTCTCTTTTTCCGTCCTGTTCTTTTATAGTCAACCAAAACTTCAACCAAGAAAAAGTACGCCCACCACCTACTTTCCCTTTCAACTTCACACGTGCCTACTTTATTTTCTCTCAAAAGTCTTTCACCACCTGACTTCTCTTTTAATTTCTCTCATTCTTACTTTGCCAAGTCTACTCCCTGGGCCACCTTTGTTTTCTTATCAGCTGATAAACACTCGGAGACACTGAAACTATCAAAAATAAAGGATTACCCCCAAACCTAGTTTTTGCTGCACATGGAAGTGCATAAACAACAAAATATCGGGATACTGGGGAAGTATCAATTGGTTCATGCACAGTGTCAGGAACATGCAAGTCCTTTGGGTACTTGGATGCAAAGTAATCCAACAAAACTTTTAAAGAACGCAATTCTAACCCTAAATTTGGTAACTTTTGGAAGTTTAGGGGTCTAGAAAAATCCTTCTAAGTCGTTAAACTTAAATACAGTTTCCTCGGAATTAACACATTCATCATCACCAGGTTTACGTTGTCATTTTCCATAATCCAAAACTTGTGCAGAATCTAACTAAACATTAACTTCTTCAAAATGACTATCCTCATCGTAGTAGGCTCCAAAATGGGCCAAGCTGACCTTTAACGGATCATTAACACTATTGGTGCTAAAAGTGTTCTCAACTAGAGAATCAATCATGCAAACAGAGACCATATATACAAAGGAAATAAAAAGAAAAATTTATACAAAATAAAGTTGGTGCAAATTCAGGAAATAAACAAACAAGTAATCATCAATTCATTCATTCCATAAATACAACCACAAAAGAAGAAAAAAAAAATGATCCTACCCTTATAATTGGAACGGAAGAGTTCAAAGAACTCAACTAAGTATTTTTCCCACTTCAAAAAGAAGTACTAGTACTTTGTATCAACATTCACAATTTAGGGTAATGAGCGTCCAACCTGTCCAAATCGTTCAATGTATAACTCACAAGCCAGATACTCGTGAGTATTTTACAGCAAACGTATGTTGTTGAGCTAGACGACCAGGAGCGACATCAAAAGTGCGTGAAACAAAATTCTAGGACACAAAACTAATCAAAAAGGTTTAAAAATAAATCTTAAAAATAAAAATAATATATAAAAATAAAAATAAATAAATAAAAACCTAAACTATGATTAGAGAATCAAAAATACTACTTATAATATTCCACAACCACTCCCCGGCAGCGGTGCCAAAAATTAATAGGATTTTCGGAAATCTATTTATAATAACTGCAATTGCACGACGTCTACAATGTAAAAGTGACAAATACGAGTCGAACTCACATGAAGCGGGAAAATACTGTAATCAATATTCCTAATCGATTAACCAGAAATGATATTTTTGGATTTTTAGAATTTAAATTGAAACAATAAATTAAATTAATTAAACTAATAATGTAAATATACTGGGAGAATCGGTAACCATGGTTTTTAGTATCCACCATTATTCTATCCAATTACTGAAATGAAACATAACTCCTGAATATTTATCTATTGTCCGTTCTATCGAGATCACCTATTATATGTATTAAAGTCGCAAATATCACTGGGACACCTTAAGCATGGCGCATCTAAAGCTTTAAGTCTCAGCATACACCATAAAATTGTGTTAGCGAGAAAACTATACGAAACTAAATAATAGGTTCACAAATAATACCTGGCTATTCTAAGCATACCCCATCAAAGGATTTAACCCAAGCATGGAATATCAAATAAGTAGATAAATATATTTGCGATCCTATTAATTATGCGCATAGGTTATTGTATTGTACATTTCCGGTGAAGCAACAACTAATTTCATCATTAAATCAATAAACAATATCAAGAACAAATTTATTCAATTCATAATAGTCTTTTTCCAAATAATTCAATTCAATTGACCTAATACTCCAATTGGTTTCAACATAAAACCCTAGCTACAAAGCTTAGCAAGACATGGCAATGAATTTCATAAAATCCATAAAAATATATGATACAAAAGAGAAAAGAGTATACCGATGATAAACAATCGTGGTGTCCGGGTTAACTCCTGAATAACCTACACCATTCCGTCACTTTCCTCTCATGCGTCAGTAACCAACCACCAACCCTTCCCCCTTTCATTCAGTCGTCACAGCCAACTGCTCCGCTCGGTACAACACCCCTTTCTCTCTCTGTCCAACCTCCTCAACCAAAACCTAAAAGAAAAGTCATTCATCCCTTTCTCGTTTTCCGTCTTGTTCTGTTATAGTCAACCCAAACTTCAACCAAGAAAAAGTACGCCCACCACCTACTTTCCCTTTCAACTTCACACGTGCTTACTTTATTTTCTCTCAAAAGCCTTTCACCACCTGACTTCTCTTTTACTTTCTCCCATTCTTACTTTGAAACGTCTAATCTCTAGACCACCCTTGTTTTCTTATCATCCAATTTACTATCTATGTCCACTTCTAATAGAAAGTATTAGAGCAACTGCAGCGTGCGAGTATCCTAAAGAGTAAAGAGAAAATTCTCTCTTTACTCGCCAACTCTTAGCCGCAACGGGAGAGTAAATTCTCTCTTTAGTCCAGATTTGCTACAGTAATCGAGTAAGTTTTCTCCAAAATATAAGTATAGTCGCACGGCCAGTTAAGTGTACGCCTGATAATATGGATAATACGGCCACTTAAGGCTCCGCCTGATAATACGGCCACTTAAGGCTCCGCCCCATCCTAAGACACGCGCGGTCACCTAGGACATATGCCCATACTCACACGGCCTCTTAATCCACCGCTCCACCAGACGGTCTCCTATGACATATGCCAACAATAATCCAACAATAATACGGTCACTTAGCCAACCGTCTGTGTTATTTTACGGCCATCTAACACTACGCCCAATATCATACGGCTACTGTGCGAGTAAAATTTCCTCGCCTACCCGTTGTGGTTTTTAAGCAAATGACCAAATCAAATTTGGTATTTACTCTTTAGGATACTCGCAGCGCTGCAGTTGCCCTTACACTTCCTTTTTGTTTTTTCATGAGTACAGGGCTCCCCAAATTCAACTAAAAAGAAGCTCTTACTGCCCGTCTCGGTTGATGACCGAACAAGCCAAATGCCCGGTCCTAATTTCCATATCTTTCAACCCTATTATCTTCTGACCTTCAGCGAGGAAGTAACTTAGGTGTATAGAGATCAACATAAGTAAAACAAGATAGCCCATGATTAATTGCGCCTGTATTTTTGGTGCCATCAGTAGCACTATTGACAACTTTAGCCGACAACGCCACTTTAGCTCCTATTTAGCCAATTTAATTGTAACTAACATTTTACTGGTTTAACCTATAAATACATAAAATAGTTAAATTAGTAAAATTATAAGTAGTAACAAATATAAATTAGGCGGTAAAAATGTATAAATTATGTCCGTACCAATAATAAAATAGAGAAATTTAAGATACCGTTGGCAGCAACACCAATCAAGAAATGATAGAGGGACCGACCAAGGTAGTAGAGAGGGACCCACCAAGGTGGAAGCAAGGGACCGACCAAGGTGGTAACATCGGTTTAATGAGAGAATGAACTTGTTAGTCGCGACTCTATGCTTCATCCATCATTTAGTCGCTTGCAGTATTTTGACATATATTTTAATAATGATATCAATGCAAAGACTAATTAAAGAAAAGAATAAAAATTAGGAATATTAAAATAATGGTATTTTAATATATATATATATATATATATATTAGGTGGTTGCAGGACCTTGCTTATTGTGGGACCTTGCTGAGTTCGAGGCCTTGATGTGTGCAACTATTAGAAGAGCAAACGAATTTTAAGAGATTAGGAAACCTTAAAATAAAAGAAAAAATAACAAAACTTAAGAGAATAAGGAGTGGGAACCGACCAGGGTGGCCAACCTGCCGGCCGGTTGGTACCGGTCCCATAACCCTCCTTTTATTTATTATTATTTTCCCTTCTCTTATTTTCTCTTCGCGACTACAAGCTCTTCAAAGCAACATGTTAGCTTTTCACGTCCAGAATTTTCAGATGTGACGTCCTTCAGTAAAAACGTTGTACATTTCTCATGCGATGTACGTTTTTGATAATCAGCCCCAATTCAGAATCGAAAAATCGCTGGCTACATCCTCCCGTAGAAGGAATTAGGTTTTGATCTCGTTTTGGTTTTTTAACGGAGCAAACAGTAACTCTCCAGATGAAATTCTGACAGTTTTTTCAGCTTATAGTTCATCTAAGGTTTAAATCATATCTCCTAGACCGTTATTCGGAATGGGATGCCCTTTTAGTATGTCGTAGTAGACATGTAGGGGAACATGTGTTGTTTTAGAACATTTTGCCCCATTCTATACCCATCGTCACGTTTTTGAAAGATGATTATGATGTATCAAAAATTGGGTATTAACCAGAATTAAGGTTTTGTTGTATTTTGACCAATGTTGGAATTTTCAATGCAACCAACATTAGGAATATATTATTTAAGATCGATCAATGATGATTGGAGCTTTATCATTTTTTACATTTGGCGTGATGGTGACTTAGTGATCACATAAATATGTGATGTTTCAACTTAGTGCATCCGTACGCAGCTTGTTATGTGTTATGATAAATCAATATAATTCAGTTTGAATTTAAATGTTGATGTAAAGTCCCTCTAAATATTCATCCAGGAAATATGAGGAGGAATTAAGTTGCTCTATACTAGTGTGCAATACATCTAGGAGCGTTGACACCCATTCAGGAACAAAAGAATGTTCTGGATGTTATCATCTGGGGACAAGCTGCTATCTGCACCAGTGATATTATGAGGACAATATCACTATGTACTAATGTGCAATACATCTAGGAGATACCCGTAGTAAGCATTCGATATTTTGATTCTCTTGCGAAATGTAAAAAATGCTTACTCGATATTTCAATTCTCTTGCAGAATGTAAAATATGCTTATTCGATATTTCAATTCTCTTGCGGAATGTAAAATATAAATTTTATGTTTATTCGATTTGCGGAGTGTAAAATATAAATTTTGTGTTTATTCAATATTTAATTCTCTTGCGGAATGTAAAATATGAATTTTATGTTTATTCGATATTTTAATTCTCCTGTAAAATGCAAAATATGAATTTATGCTTTTAATGCTAAGTCGGTAGCATATACAATATTATTTCCTTGATTTACTACTGGGTAAAAATGACTTTACTATTTTATCCTTTGTTAAAAATCCACCATCTGCAACAACGTAAAAACTTAATTCTCGGTTTGAAGTTGGGAGAAGATGATGGCAGCCCAAAGTAGAAAAGTCTGGTGCCTTTAGTAATATTTGAAAATTGGCATCCCAACTAGGTTGCACGGACACGTCTGGAAAGATGTTTTAACCGTGCGGGACACGAACGGAAACGACACGTGCCCGATACTTCCCGACACGTGATGGACACACCACATCATCTGTCCCGTAAAAGTCGACATTGGACACTTTGTGGACATTGATTTGACGCTTTCAAACACATTATAAATGGTTCATATTGGTTTGGAATATTAAAATAAACTAGATGTGATACTAATTTATTTTCTTTTTAGCCAAATCCAAGCATTATTCTCAAAAGACTTGATCAATATTTCATATTATTAATTTTATTTAATTAATATTCAAGATTTTAGAAATAAGAACAATTATTTTGGTGGGTAGAGTGTTGTAAAATTTAATTTTAATGGTGTGTATAATACATATATAGCGTGTCCCCGTAACCCACTTTTTTGAGATTTGATGTGTCCCTGTAACCATGTTCCATATTCGTGTCTGTGCAACATAGGCCCCAAGTAATTCCTCTGGTGCCTTTATAGTTCTTTAAACTTTTAACCTATCAGTTCTGGGGAACCGAAAAGTCTAAATCCTTGTTTTCCCAATAACTTCCTCATACGAATTTGGAATGACTTCATTCTTTTGTCGTTGGCTTCGTTTATTCTTTCCCTACAAGATGATAAAAAGAAATCCTGGATTTGGACAAGTTTCTCCTGGTATTTGGCCTTTCTTCACTTGTATCACTTTATTTGTTGCACAATTGAGTGTCGATTCACTTCTTTTGGATGCTTTCACCTGCTAAAAGACGAATAAACAAAAATAAACGTAGTATACAATAATTCATAAGAAATATAGCAAATACTAGCATGAAATTGATACTCTAAAGGTGTAAAATATACACTTATCAAATTCCTCCACACTTAGCTTTTGTTAGTCCTCGACCAAACTAAACTAAACTAATCATAAGCTAAAATAAACTAAATTACAACTCCTTTTCGTTGATGACACGGTTACACTTAACATGTGTAACGCCTTTAAATCCCTAAGTATCCCTAATGGACTAATTATAGTCTCGTGAGGGTTTACAAAATATATACCTACAAAACCTACTCCAACTTCAAAGTCAGAAGCATCTAAAGAGCTAAGATGCAAAATTTCTGCACAATATCAAGGAGTTAGAAATATCAAAGATCATAACCCATTCTTAACTCTTGAGTTATGAGAAAACCAACCATATGAAAGAATCATCCTAGCATTTCGCCTCAACTTATGCCTCACCAATAGGGTTTTATGAAATTGCACTCGAAAGATGCACTTTATGGTTCTCATTTGTGCATGCAAGAATGAAGATAAGAATTCCTACACACATTGAATAGTGGGAAGGGAAAACCTTCCGAATTATATTTTGATACTCCATAGAAACGTGGGAAGAGAATAACCTTTTTTTCCTGATGATCTATAAGAAAGGAAATCAAACATTATGCGAGGATGGGAATGCTCATTCACCTTCTCATCCAATATGCTATCAACACCAGGCTCACATCGTCCAATTATAACATCTTCGTCTTCGTCTTCGTCTTCTACTGTTGATGATGAACTCTTGAACTTCTTAGAACTTTGACAATTTGTAACTTTTTTCCTCAATTTCTTTTTGCTTGAAACTTCTTTATAAAAAAAATTCTTCCCACGGTATTATTAAATGAATACAAAAAGAAATATACACTAAAGCAATATAAAACATTTTTTTTCCTATGATTTTTTTTGTTTTCGTTTTTTTTCCATAACAAGATATATAAAATACAAAATAAAAAGATGTCATAAAACTAATATGGTCGTGGGAGAAGGACTTTACCACTTGATTTTTCACAACACGTATTGTCTCAATATCATAAACTTCAATAACTCTCATCCTTTGATTTTTCTCTCTCTTGTACATAGTCTTCATCTTAGATATAAAATTTTGCTCTTTGTATTATTGCTTCACTTGAATCTGAAATTAAATCTTTCTTGTACAGTTGTTTGTAAAACTTGACCGTCTTCAACTTTCTTCAAATTTGTGATGCTCCGCTTGTTGATGATGATAATGTTTCTATGGACCTGTTGTTGTTGTCGAGAGAAAGAATGGTGCCAACTGCAAATCAAGCTGCAAGGTAAGGTTAGTTTACAATTCTAATGTCACCCTCATGATTTATAGAATTAGCAGTCAAGAGATCAGAAAAGTGCTAAAAGGGAGCTAGGTTGAGTAGCTCATCATTCTACCCGGAGTTTGCACAGATGAAACACTCTAAACTAAAAATTGAAGGTTTGGTGCCCTCACTCATATATGGGTAGTCTCCACTAATGATTGATAAGCTTCTCTAATATTGTATTCTTTCTGCACTTAATTCGCCACTGGCGGTTTAAGTTCCATTCTGACGGCTATTGCCTCTCAACAATTAAGAAACCTGAATATAGTTCTCTATACTTATAAGTTCAGTTAAATTTCTATAAGTTGGAGGTTCATGCAATTATTTACAAAAAAATCGAAAAACTTTACTATATTAAAGTGAAAATTCTAACTAAAGGACTAAAAACTCTATACGTAAAATATGCAAATACTCCCCCACACTTAAACTCTACATTGTCTTCAATGTAAATAGACTCCTCCAATATAAAATCAAGATAGGAAATCCCAATATGATATGAAAAACTAATTTACAATATAAAAGAGACTGATGTCTTATTTTAGGACAAATACGACCCTTGAAAATAGACCATAGACGGATGGGATCGCCTGACGTGTTTGTCTTTGCAACAAATCCGAGCGTTCATCTTTTTTCAGAAAACACATTGACGATAGAGATCATGTCCTAGCCCGATCTCAATATTTTTTTGGTTTCCTAATATTGACTTTTTATTTTTCTCCTTATATAAAACGCATGAAACTAGATTTTTCATCAAAGTGGGATAACTGGTAGTTATGCCTTGAATGGTCGACTCAAAACTAATTTTTTGACCTAATCTAAATTAAATTTATAGACGGACCCTAGCAATAACCATCCAGAAGAACCCCTTCTACTTCTGTTGCTCGTTGTTCAAAACCTAGCTAAAATTTTCAATCCAACATAAAAGCCCGTGTAAACAAAACAAGTTGGAATTGAGCCTTCTTTTTCTTTATCCAACGATAGTATACCACTTAACTATTATCCATCCCACCTGATGCTTTTTGATGTATGATCAAAATAAAATTAAAATGAATAACTCCTTTATTTTTGTAAAGTTTATATTTCTAATGGCAAGGGCTTATGACCTTGTGACCCAACCAACTAAACACGATGGTATTATCCGATTAACTAAATATTAAAGCCTTTTCTAATGGTCAGCCCCCAATTCAAGGTTTGAAAAACGGTCGTTTTTTCCGAGGAAACGGTCGTTAAAACGGTTATACCTATATAGCGTGCCTGTTAGGATCACATATACCATATATAAATAACCCCAATAAATAGGAAAAAACGGTGTTATTTAGAGCCGTTATAACCGTTTAACCCCTGTGATAACCGTTTTTTTTTAAATTGATTTTTACGTTTTTTTCTTCTAAATAACAACTTAACATAAGTTTTTTAGACGTTTTTTTTTCCATTTTCACATCCGTTCTACCCGCTATTTTAGAAAAAAGAATATAAAAATATTTTCTACTTAATTTTTTATTTCTAAAATAAAAGATTAAAAAGTATAATTAAAAAAATAAATAAAAATAAAAAAGCGTAGTAACGATGTTATTTAGACCTGTTATAACCATTTTCATGCATGTTAAAACTGTTAGATTGGAATTTCATATCATAATTTGTTTATTTTTTTCTATTTAACCGTTATCACACCCGTTATTTTAAAAAACGTTAAAAAAACGAGTTTTTCCCTTAAAACAACGCGTTTTTTACCTGAAATGTAATCACACCCATCAAAACGTGTTATAACGGCCAAGACCACAGGTCGTAACCCGACATGTAACTCATTTTTCAACCCTTGCCCCAATTAGCTAAACATGTTATTATGACCCGACGAACTAAATATTGGGACTGTTCCTTCTTCCATGACTTTTATGACTCGAAAAATTAAATACTTTAGTCGTTTCTAATGACCAGGTTCATGATTCGACTAATTAAACACTGGGGTCGTAGGCCCCAACGATACCTAGAAAAGATTATATTCACTAAGTTAAGAAAGTAAGTAATATAATTTTGGCGAGTGACTAATAATAATATTACATTCACTCTAACAATATCTAACCTTAGCCTAACCTAACCGACACTAATCATACAACTAGTATATCTAATCAGGATGGGGTCGTAGCCTATGGGTAACTCTAACAGTTTGGAAATTAAACTTCTTAATTTAACCTAGACTAAATTTTTCAGCTTAATCTAACCTTAAATTTTTAACAGTTAAATTTTATTTACTGCCTAATTAGTTGTTGTGGATCATATTTCAATGACACTAATGAACTTTTATGTATTTGATAAATATTGTTATTTTTTTCTAAAACTTGAAACAATTTCGTACTTTTGTACTTGGACGAGAAGCTCTAATACATTTATTGCCAAAATTTAAATTTAATGAATTATTATCAAAATTAAAATTTTGTGAATTCAATATGAAATTCGGTTTTTGCTTCAAAATTATATGGAACAAACCATACAACAAAAACAATCGAAGAGGTCGAGTCCCGGCCGAAGGCCTGGATGATACCTAGTAAAAACTTTAAATAAAAGGGAAATAAATACAAAACCAATAGGTTGCGTCCCATTCAACGTATAGTTTAACGTCCTCAGCCTAACTATCTTGTTAGCGTCCATACACCAACAATCTGAAAATCTGGGGATCTACACAGATAACAATTTGCAATTCCAATAACAACTTCACACAATGATTAGCATAAGATATAAATTATAAAATTATTATTTTATGGAAGTTTTCCCCACACTTAGACTTTTCTACACTTGGAAGCGTATAAATAACATAAGACAGTGGAAACTTCTTTGGGTTTCTCTCGGTGAACACAATGCTAAATTCAAACACATCTAGTGGTGGATAATTAGAAGCAAAATAATTCTTAATAATTTTAATTCCACATATACCTAACCCTAAGTGAGGTAGTTCCTTAAAAATCGGGTTAACAACTCTTGGGGGAATTATTTCGATTGGGGGAGGAGGTATAAAAGATGTGGAACTATGCAAAACCTTTTACGGGATCCTCATCATTCTTAAATAACCTCAATGAATTATTTACTTCTTGTGTGTCGTGGTCCTCTATCAAACTCTTTGAAAATCATTGTTCATCAGATTCTGCTTCAATCGAAATCTTAGAATCATTATAATCCCTAGCAAGCTCAATTGGGTCTTCCAAAAAATAAATCAATTTGGTTTCATTCTTAATCACTGTCTCTTCAACATTCTTATCATCGGAAACAGGGTCCTCTTCAAGAAAATTTTCCTCGGTGCAGATCTTAAGATCTTCGTTTGAGTATGTTATAGTATTTATAACAACAAATAGGTTATACCTAATCTCATCCTTTTGAATAGGCGAATGATCGTTATTATGATCCGGAGATGGAACAACTTTATCACTGTTACAAGGAATTTCGAAAGGTTGCTCATGTTTGCAATCGTCATCAGAATTTTTGTCAACCTGATAATTTCATCATCCCAACGACATTGGAATTCCATCTATATGACCCTATTAATTTCTTGAAGATTTTCCTCTAATGATCCATCTTCTTCCAGTTGATCGTGTTCTTTAGAGTTTTCTGATGTTAATACGTTTTCTACTGTTACTCACAATATATTCTCTAGACCACATCTCTTCCCTTTGAATGGGTGAATGCTCAAAAACATGAGCAATATGAGTGGGTTTAGATATGCTATCATAAGTTTTTGGTTCGAAACTCTTTGACATCTGTACAATACTAGAAAACAACTGATAAGAATTATAATCATCCTCCCACTCTCGCGATTGTTCACTTTCGTTTTAAGGTTATTGGCATGTATGAGAATAATCATAAGGTTTCGTAGGATATTGACCATAACCAAAAGATTGGTTTTGGTTATACCCCTGGTATGGTTGGTAGTTCTCATAAGACTGAGATAGAAAACCATATTGATTACCACTATTATATGATTGATCTTGTGCACCTTACATGTTATTTTCGAATGGAAACATGACGACTCACAAGAAAAACGTAAAAACTACTAAATCCTAAAAATAAAAATAAAAATAAAATAAAACAAAAGTGATACTTACAACCTGTTTTCAGGATTTACCTCTCGCTTTTGACGAACGGATAATACCTTCAACTAGTTGTTAACATCACGAAAACCTAAAAATCTAAAAACACTATAAAAAACCTGAGAATATCTAAACTACTAAAACAAATAACAAATCGATTGACCACTGCTCCCCGGAAACGACGCCAAAATTTGACGCGTGTCTTAACTGTAACAAATTAATCAATATATTTCCCACTAATTAACTAGTAATATAACAGTAGTAAGGATTGTTCCCATGGAGAGCTGTGTAACTAAGATGTTATTTAGATTAGCAAAAAAATAATAGAAATAAATATTAAGGGGGATTGGTTTAATGAACTAAAAAGAACAATAAAAATATAATGAGAAAGAAAAGTAGTCATTCGTCATTACCAAACATTGACTCATATAGTATAATCGTTTACCACTCATCTAAATTATTCATCACCAACCGTAGGATAACAGGTACTCTTAGTTATCCCCAAAACTCCGGCAAAACTCCTTGTATCATCAAAGGCGCAAGAGCCACTCTTTAAATCCTTCTCAATGAATAACTTGGCATAAGAGCCACTCAAGTTTAACTCAATGAAAGTAATGGTATTTGTGAGTTGAGGTTATTCTAAGCAATCCGACGCAAGAGCCACACAGATTTAACCTAGGTTAAGCTTCTACACATAATCACATGGCTATATCCCGTCATTAACAACTATCCTGTACTACTTGTGATTAGAGTTCTTCGACAATTCTGGATCTCAAATCCTAGTCTAGTTTTAGATATGAACATATGATCATTCAATTTGCAACTTAAACGAGCAACTTTTCAATCATACATGGCGATATAAACAGTAGAACATAAGTGATAAAAGAAATAATTCGTATTAAAAACTAACCTGCCAAATTGATTCTCTTGTTTAGAACTTCCAATTACATCTCCAACCAATAGAAGAATCAGCTACTCATGGCTTTACTAAAACCCATGAAAAATACGAAAAGAATAAAGGAGAATAAGAAGATAAAATATCCTAGTTCCTTTAAAGGGGTAAACCAAAATTTGCTCTCTTATCAGTGGAGAAGTTGTGTAGAAAATTGTATCTAGGTTCCCTTTATATAGGCTTTGGTAACCTCTTCTTGATGTCTATCCAACTAGGAAACCTAATCTCATTAAACTTTTCCACCTCCTTTTGATCCTTATCCAACTAGAAGATTAACCTCCTCAAAAACCAACAAAACCCCTAATTTTCACATCAAAGGCGAGCCCAAAATGCTTCCCTTATTTCTCTTCCCAGGCAGGCCCAATAAGGCCAAACATATACCAAATCCAAGTTGGTTTTACGGTTTTGCTCATAACTTCTTCGTACGAACTCGAAATGACCTCATTCTTTTTGCGTTGGCTTCTCCTTTGAATTGTATACAAGGTGGTGAGAAGAATTCCTGGATTACAGTATTTTCAGTTTTTCTTTAATTTTCTTCACTTATAGCACTTCACTTCTTGAGCACTTTTAAAGCCGTTTCCATTTCTTTTGGTTTAATCGTCCTAACATGAAAAAACAAAAAAAAAACAAAAAAAAAAACAAGAGTAATAAAATGTATAATGAAAGAAATATAACTAAAAATATGTAGATTATGCACCTATACAATTCCATGTAGATTAATAAAATAAAACAAGTATGAAATTGGCACTAAAACCATGTAGATTATGCACCTATACAATTCCCCCACACTTGCCTTTTGCTAGTCCTCGAGAAAACTACAAATATAAACTAAGCTAAACTACAACAACTCTCTTTCGTTGAGGATACAGTCACACTAACATATGTAACAAGCCTTTAAACCCCCAGGTGTCCCTTGTGGACGAGTTATAGTCTCATGAGGGTTTACAAGAGGTATACCCACAAAACCTAAGTTCCAACTTTCAAATATTCCAGAGCACCTGCATCCAAAGAGCTAAGAGGACATAAAGCTTCTACAGACTAATAATAAGAAGTTAGATGTATCAAAGAATATTACTCTCATGCTTAACTCTTGTGTTAGGAGAAAACCACCGTATGAAAGAATTCAGGTTCGAGAGCGATCGAATGTTTCGACTTCTGCCTCACCAATAGAGTTTATGAATTTGCACTCAAAAGACGCACTTTATGGTTCTCATGTGTGCAAGAAGGAATGAAGATAGAAATCCTGCACATGTTGAATGGTAGGAAGGAAAAGGAACCTTCCGAATTATATGAAGATGTTATCCCATAGAAACGTGGGATGAAAAAGTTTTTTTTTTTTCGTTATTTTTTGATGACCTCTAAGAAAAGAAATAAACCACTATGTGAGGATGGGAATGCTTACTTACCTTCTCACCCGATCTACAATCAACACCACTCTCACAGCGAATAGAATTGTCTTCGGTCTTATTCGTCTTCGGCTTCAACTATTGATGATAAACTTATGAACTTCGTAGAACTTTGTAATAATTTTCCTCAAATTCTTGTTGCTTGAAACTTCTCTATAGATTTCTTATATTTCATGGCCTTAACTAATGAAATAACTAACTAACTATGAAATTAAAATGCATATATGTTTTTTTTTCAAGAATATGCTCCAAAAATATAACAACTACTGAAATTAACATGGCTATGGAGAAAGGAAATAAGCACCTAATTTTTCACAACTTGTATTGCCTTGGTATCGTACAAACTTCGAAAACTTACATCTTTTGTTTTTCTTCCTTTTTGACTTTGTCCTGTCTTCACTTTTGATATAAAATTTTGCTCCTCTTTTTGTTGCTGCAAACCTTGACTGTACTCAACTTTCTTCGTGATTTTGATGTCGCTGCGCTTGTTGATGATAATGTGTTTCTATTGCTGCTTTGTCGAGTGAATGGTGCCAACTGCAAACAAGACTACAAGATAGAGTTAGCAATTATGGTGACACCCTCATGATTGATGAAATAACCCTCAAGAGATCAAAAAGTAGTGCTGAAATTGGTGTGAAGTTAGGTAGTTCATCATTTTACCCGGAGTTTATGCAGATGAAACACTCTAAACGGGCAATTTAGACATGTACAAAAAATTGAAGGTTTGGTGCCTCACTCATGGGTATTGAATGATCATCAACTCTAATAATAAACTCTCTACCGACAGTTTAAGTCCAATTTTTTCATCTCTAGCCTCTCAACAACTAAGCACTCTGAATATAGTTCTCTAATACTTTTAAGTTCAGTTATTTTGTAAGAACTCTGTATGTAAACGTAGCTAGAAGTATACTAAGTGACTCTAAAATTTCTAAAAGTTGGAGGTTTCATGCAAATAGTTACAAAAAAGTTGAAAATTTTCTACCTAAAAGTGAATACTTAAGGATTCTATATGCTTAACACTCCCGCACACTTAAACTTTACATTATCCTCAATGTAAATTTACTCCTCCAATATAATACAAGGTGGTAAATCCTATAATGATATGAAAATTCAGAAGAAAAAAACAAGAAAAAGTAAAAGAAATACTAAACCAATGGGCTACCTCCCATCTAACGTTTGGTTTAAAGTCGTCAGCCCGACTCTCTCGTCTCCCGTGGACTAACAATATGAAAATTTGAGGGTCCACCCATTGAAAAATCTGTAACTCTAACAATAACTTCACAATAATATTAGTACAAGAAAATAGAATTGAATTTATCGCCCGATATAAGTTTCCCCCACACTTAGTCTTTTCTACACTTGGAAGTGTGTAGAGAACATAAAATTTTGGAACTTCTACGATTTTTGTTTCACAAACCTGCATAGTATGAGAATCAAGTATCTCCAGTGGAGGATATTGGGAAGCAAAGTCATTCAACATTACTTCCGAAGCACATACATTCAAGCCAATAAGAGTAAAGGAGAAGAATCAATAGGCAAGTGATTAACCGAACCTTACAAAATCTCTTATATCACGCTATCCTCTTTATCCTTAAAGAATTCAAGTGAATTACTCACCTCATGAGTATCATGGTCCTCTATCAAACTCTTTAACCAATCTCCATCCGTCTCCGCCTCCATAAAAATTTCAGCGTCAACATACTTCTCTTTGTTTTCAGACTCACCGTAATCAGAATCTTCATCAGTTTCACAACCTTTATCGGTACGTCGTTTGAGTTCCATACTAATGGTCCTACTAAGTTCTTCGAGAAATTCTTCCGGGGCTCCGTTATCTTCCAACTTGTATAGTTTCTGATCAAGTTCCTAACATTCACGCGCTTTACACCATTATCTCCAATAGAATCTCTCGCCCGTGACTCTTCCCTTTTAATGGGTGAATGATCATAACTACGATCATGAGTCGGGTGAGGTAAACTATTGTAAAATTCAGTTTGTGCAATATTACCTCTATCACAATCAAGTTGGTCTAGTCTATGTTGTAAGTCTTGTAACTCATTCATAACATGTATACAACTTGAATAAAGCCAATTGGAAGTATAATTGTCCCACCTTAGTGGTTGAATTACATACCGACTACAAGGATGTTGGTATGTATGAAAATCACCATAAGGTTCTCTAGGATTCTGATCATAGACAATAAATTGGTTTTGATTGTATTCCAAATGTGGTAGGAAATTTTCATAGTGTTGTTAAGGTTGAAAACCGTATTGATTTTTGTAGTATGCTCCGTCCATAAGAATTAAATGCCTTCCGCTTTTAATGGATGACAAACATGAAAAACACTAAAAAAACGTAAAATAGAACAAAAAGAAATCTCAAACAAAAACAATTGCTATTGCTCCCCGGCAGCGGCGCCAAAATTTGATGCATGTCGTTTGCGCACAAATTAATCAAGATGTTTCCCACTAATACTAACAAGTAATATAGCGGTAGTAAGGATCGTTTCCACGAGGAGCTGTAAACTGTTATTTGTCTTTGACATCTTATGTAACCAAAAAGGAAGGTTGTAGAGTTATTAAACTAAGGTAAACTAACGAAAGAAAATAAATAAATAAATAAATAAAAGTTTAAATCATGGTGAGAGAATACTGATCAGGGGTTTTATCTTCCATCACCGAACAAGTTTTTCAATCGATTAGAGATAACATTCAATAATTCTCATACCAATAATCCTATAGCATCCTATCGCAGGCTTACTCCGGCAAAACTCCTTGTATTATCAAAGGCGCAAGAGCCACTCTTTGAATCCTTCTCAATGAATAACTTGGGGTAAGAGCCACTCAAGTTTAACCCAATGAAAGCAATGTTATTTGTGAGTTGAGGCTATTCTAAGCAATCCGGCACAAGAGACACACAGATTTAACCTAGGTTAAGCTTCTACACATAATCACATGGCAACATCCCATAGCTAACAACTATGTTGTACTACTTGTGATTAGAGTTCTTCGACAATTTCAGATCTCAAACCCTAGTCTGCTATCTTTAGATATGAACACATGATCATTCAATTTGTAACTTAAACGAGCAACTTTTCAATCATACATGGCGATATATACAATAGAACATAAGTGATAAAAGAAATAATTAGTATTAAAAACTAACCAGCCAAATTGATTCCTTTGTTTAGAACTTCCGATTACATCTCCAACCAATAGAAGAATCAGCTACTCATGGGTTTCTTAAAACCTATGAAAAATATATAAGAAAAGAATAAAGGAGAAGAAGAACAAAAAATATCCTAGTTCCCCCTTTAAAGGGGTAAACCAAAATTTGCTCTCTTATCTGTGGAGAAGTTGTGTAGAAAAATTATCTAAGCTCCCCTTTATATAGGCTTTGTAACCTCCTCTTGATGTCTATCCAACTAGAAAACGTAATCTTATTAAACTCTTCCTCCTCCTTTTGATCCTTATCCAACTAGAAGACTTAACCTCCTCAAAAACCAATAAAACCCTAATTTTCACGTCAAAGGCGAGCCCAAAATGCTTCCCTTATTTCTTTTCCCGCGCAGGCCCAATAAGGCCAAACATATACTAAATCCAAGTTGGTTTCACGGTTTTGCTCATAACTTCCTGGATTTAAAGGAGTTTCAATTTTTCTTTAATTTTCTTCACTTATAGCACTTCACTTCCTTATAACTTTTAAAGCCGTTTCCACTTCTTTTGGTTTGAATCGTCCTAACATGAGAAACAAAATAGAAAACAAGATTAATAAAATGTATAATTAAAGAAATATAACTAAAACAAGTATGGAATTGGCACTAAAACCATCTAGAAGTACATATATTATTAGTTACTACTAGTTTTGTGGGCCTAGTTAATGACGGGTCCATACAAACCATTAATAACAACGTAGAAACCTAATTTAACATTTGAAAATTGGAAACCCCGAGTAATTCCTCTAGTGCCTTTATAATTATTTAAACTTTCAGTTCTGGGGAACCGACAAGTCTAAATCCTTGTTTTGCCAATAACTTCCTCGTACGAATTTGGAATGACTTCATTCTTTTGTCGTTGGCTTCGTTTATTTGTTTCCTACTAGATGATGACAAGAAATCCTGGATTTTTACAAGTTTCACCTGGTCTTTGGACTTTCTTCACTTGTATCACTTCATTTGTTGCACAATTGAGTGCCGATTCACTCCTTTTGGATGATTTCACCTACTAAAAGATATAAAACAAAAGCAAACGTAATATACAACAATTCATAGGAAATTTAGAAAATACTAGCATGAAATTGATACTCTAAATGTCTAATATATTCACTTATCAGTGATCGCTCAAGAAGGAACATAAATAAAAATAAAAATTATCATTACCCAACTCTACAGTTGGAAGCTCTAATGATTGTGTATGGATCGTTAGAAAAAAAAATAGACAAGTTTAAGAAGAAAAAGAATTTTAGGAGAAGAAGATAATAAATCATTAAGAAAAAAAGTCCACAAGACGTGGACGATGTTGATATGTACAAACCTACATTCATTGAAGATAGTACACTATGATCCAACAATGGATATTGATATGTAGTCACTGAAATCAATACAAAAATCCACTAAAACCCATCATAATATCCACCAGTAGATATTGATATGTACTGAGTGAAAACTTATGATCCAACAGCAGATATTGGTATGTAACCATACCAATAATACATATTGATATTTAGTGAAGGAAAAAGTGTATGATCCCACAGTACATATTGAGATGTACGGAAGAAAAAATTATATGATCCCATAGTACATCTTGATATGTACTGAAGAAAAAATTATATGATCCCATAATACATATTGATATGTATGATCCAACAGTATATATGATCCCATAATACATGTTGATATATATTGAAGACGAAAAAGGTGTATGATATTGATGTATGATCCAATAATATATATTGATATCGATTGAAGGAAAAAATTTATGATTCCATATTCCATATTAATATGTATGATCCAATAGTACATATCAATATGTAGTGGGTAAAAAAACTAGTTTACGCTTGAATACACATCACAAACCTAGCGTATTATAATCTAACGGTACATATTGATGCGTACTGCAGGAAAAAGTGTATGATCCTATAGTACATATTTACATGTATAATTATACAAAATCTAATTTTTTTTAGTGATTTCAAGAAAATTATAAAAGTAAACCAAATAAAAAAAAGGACTCAAACAAAAACAACATAATAGATCTATTCTCGAGTCTTCTTCTTCTCCTTATCTTCACATTTACTTTGAAACTCTTGTTCTTCATCTTCCCCCTTTCGTACCATCTCTTCTTATTCTAATTAAAAAATAAATTCTTAAAAATTAGAACAAGAGGGGTCAGATAATTGAGATGTTCAATTACCAAGATCTTTCTCTCGAAGAACTTGTCGTAATTTTTTTGTTGTTGACATCTTCAGAAACCAAAACATGTTCAAATCTTTTGAAACCTGGAGAAAAGAAAAAAAATTATATGGCTATTATGGGCATTTAAAAATATGTTTTATCTGTCCCATATGTGTAAGGATCTAGGATTAATATTTTTGATCCAAAAACGTGAAAAATGACCACCGGTTAAACCAGCTCCAATAGATGGACCCGTCATTAACTAGGACCAGAAAACTAGTAGTAACTAATAATACCTAGATACGAAAATGGATTGTTTTGTTACTGTTTTTTGGACAACACATTCATATATTTTTATAATATGCAACATACCGTATGTAGAAAAATAAAAGTATACCCATTGTCTGTTAGTATATGTAGGAAGGTATGTTGGGTTTCTTTTTTATATAAAAAAACTTAGGTAGGGCCTAAGGATAAGTCGCTACATGAAAGATGGGGTGATGCCTGTAGGGAAAACATGGCTACCCCAATCTTGAGTCTTTCAAGCTCAAGCAAGTTTAAAAGCTTCCATGTCTTCAAAACTGGAGACTAAAGACAGATTGTTTAAGACAAAAGTAACGGGATTCCTATTTTCTTCATGAAGACTAATATTAGTGTAATAACTTAGATTGGATCTTCCTTGGAATGCTTGATGATAGAGCATGTTGAAATGAACTATAGTGGCCATGTTTTCTGCATAAATCTCCACATTTGCGCATTGCAATTCCTTTGCGCACTCCAAAGCTAGATCTGCTCCCCCCTGTGGCTCCCCATTCTCCAGTGTATCCTGGATATCCTCGATCCCGTTGTAGGTGTCTATAAATTCATAGGCTATTAGTCATGTAAAAAAGATATATGAGTCAGGGTCTGACAAACAACAAATTTTAATTGTAACCCCAAATTGCCCTGATGTTTGGCTTTGAAGTAAAAGTTGGAAATCTTCAGAACCATTTTAAGAATAAATAACATTATTAAGGATGTGGGTTGGAAAGTTATCCAATCTATGATGAGAGAAAAATATTGTTTTATGTTATCAGCAGTAGCTTGCCATTAGGAACCTTCTTTATGAAGACATGGTTAGATCTAGCCTTTCAGGTGAACCAAAAAATAGTAGCATTAATACAAATATCTGATTGGATATTCCATTAGGTTGAAACCAATAAATAAACTAGCTGAGGAAGGAGATGCCCTCCCCAAATTTTCTATGATTTTTCCCGTAGAACTCCTTCCAAACTGTATTAGTAGCTGGACAGTAAAAGAAAAAATATGTCATGTATTTCTCCCTACTCCTGCAAAATTGAAAACTATGATCGATGTAGTGCAAAATGCCTACAGTTTTTGCATTTGTGGGAAGGATATTGTGGCCACATTTCTAGAGGAACATATGGATAACTAGAGCAATGTCAATATCCCATATGCCTTTCCAATGTAAGATAGTGACATACATAATTAACTGGGGACTTTTTCAAACCTTTCAGAGAGCTAAGGCAAGGGGATCACTTATCTCCCTATCTATTCCTATTTTGCATGGAGGCTCTTTTTAGAACCCTGATTCAAGATGAGAATATGGGTCCTATTTCAGGTATAAAAATCTGTACGAGTGTTTCCTCTGTTAGTCACCTTCTTTTTGCTGATGACTACATGGTATTTTGCAAAGACAACAAAGTTGAGAGCCAATCTTCAGTGCTACTTTAGTTCAGCTCATAAATTTATCTAAATTTGGGGTTTTTCCAGTAAGGATGTTGACGAAAGTATGGAATCGCATATTAGAAACATCATGGAAATGAAAATGATACCCCTGACTGATAAGTATTTGAGCTACCCTCTTTTCACTCATATGAGAAAAATTAATTCTTTCAAACCTTGTGTGGAAAAGTTGAAGCTCAAGCTTTCCAGAAGGGAAATGGTAATTTGAATACTGCAGGAAGAGCCACTCTTATCAGCTTTGTTAGTTCTACTTCAAGTATATATCAAATGAACTATTTCAAGCTGCCAAAGCAAACTTGTCAGGATTTGAAGAAAGTACAATGAGATTTTTTATGGGGGAAAGATATAGACTAACCTAAAGGTTGTTATTCAAAGGCCTGGGTCTCGGTGTGCAAACCAAGGTCTTGATTATCAATGTTAATATCCCATATGCCTTTCCAAAACAGCAGAGCTAGAAGTAGAAATACATTGATGGATTTTGTTGCACTATTTTTCATTAAAAACCATCTGGTGTATAATAGCTAGCATGAAATTCCACCCACTCTATCAAAAGCCTTTGCCATATCAATTTTTATACTTATAGTACCATTTTCTCCATTTTTCCCACCATTTGATCTCATACAATGAATAATATCATGGGCTTTAGCAATGTTATCATCAATTTTTCTGCCATGGATAAAAGCATATTGTTAAGGGGAGATAATTTTGTTTGAAAAATGTTTCATCTTTTGAGCAAGCAGTTTGGAGATGATTTTGTAGGTGGTCTTGGAAATACTAATGGGTCTGAAATAGCTTGGGGTTGATGGGTTATCAATTTTGGTATCAGGGATATAAAGGTTAAATTCATCTCAGTGAGCATATGGTCAGATTGGAAAAAGTGTTGAACCATTTTGAAAATGTCTTCTCCCACAATGTCCCAGTTGACTAGAAAAAATTTGGTTGAAAACCATTAGGACCTGGCGATTTATCCCCAACCATACTTAATAAAATAACTTTAATTTCAATTGAGGGTGGATCATGAAAAGTGATAGTGGTGGGTATGAGATTTAAAACATCATAGTTCAAGGTGGGGTTTTTAATAGTAGCCATTTTAGAAAAATAAGTGGTAAAACATGTGGCAGTTTTCTTAGGATCAGTTAAGCATCTTCTTGTACTATCTTGTATGGTATCAATCTTATTCTTTATAGTTATGCCTTTAGAGGCTCCGTAGAAAAAATTTGTGTTCATATCTCCTAGTTTGATGGAATGGTCCCTGCTCTTGGTTTTCCATAATTTCTCCTCAATATGACTCCACCCACTAAATTTCTTTTTCTAGATTTATTGAGTTGACCACCTCTGTCTTTCCTGAAGTAGTTCTTGATGATCCACTCCAAATGCCTAGGACAATCTTCCAAGTTGGAATCGATGTTTCCATAAACCTCTTTGTTCTATTCCCTGACTTTGATCTTTATGCCTCTAAGCTTTCTAGCTGATATAGACAGAAGATCCATATAGATTTTTTTTCCAACAATCAACAATGATGTTTTTGTACTCTTGGTGATCAATCGAAGGTCCAAATTTTTTTAAAGGGGATACTACCATTCTTCCAATTTGGGTTAGAGTTTAGGAAGATAGGGTGATGGTCAGAACCAATAGCCACCAAAAGGGAGATAGTAGATTTTGGAAATAAATATAACCAATCTTCAGAAGCAAGGCCTATGTTCAACCTTTGTTCAGTGAGGGATGAACCAGTCCTCCTATTAGACCAATTAAAGGGACATCCAATGAAACCAACGTCTATACGATCCAGGTTATTTATCTTATCATTAAAGATATTGGCTTCAACAGTGTCAATGGGATAAACACTAAATTTTTCTGATTCATGTAGCATAAAGTTAAAATCTTCAATAACCAACCAAGGCAAGTTATTGGATTGGGCAGTGTTTTCAATCATTTCCCATGACTCGCTCTTTTTATAAGGCTCATAAGGACTGTCATAGTAACCAGTAAAGAACCAAGGGGGACCAGTCTCAAAGCTGACAATAGAATTGGTATGGTTTAGGGAGAAATCAATGATATCAATATTGAAATTGTTTTTCCATATTAATGCTAGATCACCAGTTGTGCCAACATCCTCATATGGTTCCACAAACCAGAAGTCTTCCACATCGAGATCTTTCATAATTTTTCTTATCCCCTCTTCTTTTTATTTTAATTTCATAGAGGAAGATAATGTCAGGATTGTGCTTGTTTAGAAGTCTATTAAGGTGTTTCTTAGTATCCTTAGCACCTAGACCTTGGAAGTTCATGCCAGAAAGGTGAAAAATTGCCAAATTATGACACAAGACGGTACTTTGAAATGTGCCTCCTACAAAGGATATTATGTTCCAACATGCTCACTATCTTAAGACTATAAGCCTCAATAGTAATGAGAGTAAAATCTCTATCTACCATGCTGTAATGGAAATGCCTATTCACAGAGGCACTAAAACTGTAAAGGATTATAGAATTAGTTACCACATTGCTGTTGGAGTAGGATTCCAGGATACTATTATCTAGACCAACATTCTCGTCTTCCTGCATCATGTGAACCCCATCACCTCCTTGATCCTGAAGCATACTTGTACCATCTTTGGTCTTTTGGAGAAAAGTATGATTTTCGTCATTTTGCAACTGTTTCATTTTAGGATCATATCTTTCCTTGCCCTTCTTAAGTTTTCCTCCAAAGTAGGTGGTGAAATGGTGCTGAAATGGTGGTTTTTCTTTTTTTGTTCCTAAAACTTTCTTTTTTTTTTCTCTATGATTTTTGCCGTTATCTCTTTGATTTGAGAAAGGGTAGGATGGGAGTCAAATTAGAAAGGGGCTGGAGGCTTAGTGATAGGAAAAGGGTTGGGAATTGGATCACAAGGGGTTTCTTGCTCTCTTTTTTTCCTTTGACAAGAGCTAGAATTGTAAAATCGCCCTCTGCCTAGCAACATGAACATAAAGGTATATGCGCATATTTAGGCGTATATCTCTAAATCTATATCAAAACATGAAATATTGTATCTCTGCATATATTTCGTAAGTGAATTAAGAATACAACTTCTACAAAATGACTACATGTATTCTAAATTGATCATGTAGCTTCTCTAATATTCACAGTATTCATGCCATATTGAATCAGTCTCAAGTCACATAAATTTCACAGCTGAATTCCTTGAACTCGACTCGAATGCGCACTGATGTTCCAATAACATCCATTAAATTTGGTAATAGCTAATGCTTAATCCCCAAAAACACATTTTACCTTAATGCTTCGTTCGCAAAGAACACATTACAAATTACTGTCTGAGCTCAAAATACACCACTTTAGCATTTTGCTCAAAAAAAACAAGCCACAAATTATGCGTCGTCCCTCTTGAATACACCACAATCAAAGAGCAATACCTCTAAAGATGCACAATGTCTCCGTTTAGAATACATGTTCTTGTACTAATAATTAGAATTAACATTTAATCTTATTTTATCAAAAGCCCTAGAATACCTTGATCGTAAGAATATCCCGTAAATTTTCTCAAGCCATCAACAAACACATTAAAAAGATGCAAATATGAATTATACCAAGAGAACAACCTAACGTGTAAAAAGCACTAATCAAGTTTAATTTCCGAGGAGCATTAAGATTCATGAAATTAAGATAATTAATGCAATTGAACGTGGGATCGCACTAATTCAATTTAACAAAGGTCATAATTCACATGTGATTACTAGGATATATAACTACAAGCAATAACCACAATTATGCTACTTGTATTCAAGGAGTATCACTTTTGCGTATAATAAACCCTAATTATCTATAGATATGAATGTGAGTTCAATCAATTGACCACTCGACGAAACAAATACTCGATCATACATGACGATATTTGTAGTGAATTATGAACGCTAATATTGAGATAAAACTAATTTATTAATTAAAGAATCATATATTGCAAAATTTAACTAATTTCTAACTAATAAAATAAAATTAGCAACTCATAATAATTGGAGTTCACAAAAATAAATAAAAGAAATAAATAGCAAATCCTAGACGTCGGGAAATCTTTCATGCATGAACCTATAAAAAGAAGTAGAAGAGGTGAGAAGAGAACTAGGTGAAAATCTAGATATCTCTCCCTCTTGTTGAAGTTGCTCTTATATCTTTCTCTCTTCCAAATCCCAAAATAACTCTAAAAACCCTAAGTTTCCATATCTAAGTCGTCCATGTACCTATAGCCCAAGATCGCTCTAGAAATAACCAATTCATTCCATGGCCCAAAACAAGGCCCACAATTAATATGCCCCAAACCAATTCACTTCTTATTCACGGAAAACTCATCGAGACATTTAATTAAACATTTTACGCGCGTTGCTGTTGGAGATCTAGGCTATAGCTGCTGGTATTTCTAACACCAATTACACTTCCTTCCCTGCAGTTTCTGGCAACACTCAGCACACAAACCACTCCTAAAAGAAGCCGTCCAGTCACCACAATCATTGGCAACAGCGCATCTCAGACTCATGAATCTGTTCTCGGCAATAACCACAACATCTTCTTCTCTTTGATTCGAATTTGAGCAAACATCACAGCCTCCAAAACCCATATCTCTTTAAATTCAAATCTAACAGAATCAATTCCACAACCTCATTCTCTCCAAACCAGGGACGGATCCAATTCCACAACCTCATTCTCTCCAAACCAGGGACGGATCCAGGAGGGCTAAATATTTGATTTTAACCTGGGCTAAAATTCTAAATCAAGCCCACTCGTACAGACTAAGTTATAAAATAGGCTTGTGGATTTGGGGGCTAATCCGGGCTCCCCACGTAGGTCTGTCCATTCTCCAAACCACAACAGACCCATCCAACAACACCACCATTCCTTGACACTGATTCACAGTTCAAATCCTTCTCCCACTACTACACAGATTAACTCCTTCCATGCCACAGACTCGAAAATCCACCAGCAACATCATCCACCACCCTGAAATCAATCAACTCTTCAACAGAGTTTCACTCAACATCGAACTCAATGGTAGCAGCATCTCCACTTCATTCCAAATCCAACATCAGCGAGCAATCTTTCTCCCCTATGTAACAGCAACCACCAATTCCATCTCTGCAGATTATTCTCACAGAAACAACATCTTCTATATTCTCCCATCTTTATTTCTTGTTCATTGATTTACTGGTGAGTGAAACGAATCCAAAACCTCACCAAACTTCCTACATTCGGAAACCCATTCTTTAATTCAATCACAAACCTTAAATACCCATAATTCCTCATCATAAATTAATGGCAGTGAACTCCATGTTCTCTTGAAACCCATCTTGAATCTTCTCTTCTTCATTTTTGTTCAATCTCTCTCACCGGACCAACTCAACTCCAACAACAGTTAACCCATTGTTAACAGTCACCAAAAATACCCTTTATTGTGACCATCTTCTTCTTTCTCTTCTATTTCCCTCGAACAGAATTCAGACCACCATCACCTTCTTCGTTTAAATCAGCGAACCCATTTTCAATCTGTTTCTCTCTTTCTCGCTCGGTAATGGCACCTTTTAACCCTCAACAGCGACCGCAAGAACCCTAGTGACTCTGCCGGCGTCCTTCACTTCCTTTCTTTATTCTTCTCTGCCATTCTCTTTCTCTACTTTTCTTCTTTTTCTCACTGTTGGATTCTTGCTCGAAAAGATCCAAATCTCACGACCTAGTTATAAAACAAAGAGAAATTTTGTGTTTGGGTCGTAGGTTTTGGTATGGTAGAGTGTTT
>JAJJMC010019642.1:18004625-18036597 GCA_023531435.1 Papaver californicum
AAACACTCTACCATACCAAAACCTACGACCCAAACACAAAATTTCTCTAAAACAAATGATTTTAGGTACCCAGCATTTAGATAAAGGGCATCCCCTTCTTAACTCTTCCAATAATCCACAACTCGACTGCCCCTTAGTGATTTTTTGTTTTCAACACAACTAAGACTTGCGTTCTTGCTAGCTTTGAGTCCATTCACATCCAACTGATGGCATAAGCCTTCATTTCTCTTCTTTCATTTCATATAACTCCAAAATACCTATAAAACTCAAAACAAATGTAAAATACACAAAATACAAGAGAAATAACTAAAACAAGCATAAAAACTGATATTCAAATAATGTAAATTATGTACTTATCACAAGGGACGCGATAACTTAGCTAGCAACGTCCCCGGGGACGTATCAACTTTGCTATCCAAGAGGCTAGCGCTAGCCTTTGCTAGCAGCGTCGCCGTGGACGCGCCAACTTTGCTAGCCAAGAGACTAGCGCTAGCCTTTATTAGAAGCATCCCTAGGACGTGACATTACCACTAGCATTGAAGCTTGCTCTAGCCTCTGCAAGATGATTCCCTTAGTTACACGCTATTTTTTCTTAGCAGTGGCCTAATGCCAGCGCTAGCTTTATATAACTCTCTATTAAGCCTTCTTACCTAGGATTTTTTAGTGCACCACAACAGGTCCTTGAGAACCTTTACGTTATCTTGATGTGGTTTTTATATAGTGGTAGAAAGTTCGATTCTCAGACTTGTAAAGATTTGATTTTTAAACCTAATTTTTAATACTAAAAATAAAGAAGATTAAAATAAAATTGATGTCAAATTTGTGGGAAGAACTGGACTAATAATTCCACCATTAGCCAACTTTTCAAGTGATAAAAATCTTGCAACTCCTGTATTCAGTTTATTCAAAATAATGCCAAAGTTAAATTTTCAAAATAATAGTTGTAAATCACGAGACAAAACTCGTCCGATAGGGACATCTATGGGTTTAAAGGCTTATTACATATGCTAAATGTAGTCGCGATTCCTGCAAAAGTGAGTTAGGATTTAACTTTGTCTCCTGAGGGTTTACAAGAGGTGTACCCACAAAACCTTTACTCCAAATTTTATCTACTTATGAATGATTGAGGGTAAACACTAAACAAGCTATTTAGTTGGCATACTAAATTCTTCGGCTATGGGAATCATTACCCTATATGAGTCTAATTGCTGTACACGAGTTTGCACTCAGCGTACTAAAATTCATATATAAGAAAACAAAGCTCTACTTAGATAGTTGTTCAACCACGATACTCAGAATCTATCAAAGTTCAATCACATGAAAATTTTTAGAAGATGGATGTGGACAAAATGAAGTTTGTGCATGTTGAATAAGGTGAATGGTGTTTCCCATATCTGTCTGAAGGTCAGTGCCAGGATGAACCCTAATGGATTGAGATACGCTCCCACTAATATCGACTCAACTGGTATATACAAGGGTCCAATCGATCAATTTATTGAAAATAAAATAATTATACATGTACTGACAACATGATTGGATCAAATTGAATCCTAGCGCATGGTCCTTATCAGCATTTTACATGATAGTTCCCATGGATCCTACGTTCCACGCTTGCTTAGGCGACGGAGACAGAGAGAACACACTTATTGCTATCAAAGTGTCAATACTCGATTTTTTTAATAAAATATAAAAATGAGGCTTGATCTCAAACACTCTATTTCATCCTGGCGGTGATAACAATTCGATACTAGTGCCCCACCAAATCACTTAGAGAAACACAAAAATTACAAAAAATAAAAACAGAAAGTGATATGGTCGAGATAGACTCCGAAATATGGTGACAACTATCATGTTATTTCTAACACCTGAACTTTGTCCTTTTATGAATAGACCATTTAACTGGCACACCAGTTCCTATAGAAAAAGAGCTAAGTTTCCATCTACCTAGAATGGTTAGTGTCATCCTGAATTGTTCACAAGCTTCTAAATTTTGGAGTTTTTATTATTGCACTAAAAAGTTTCTCCCTTACTCCCAAATTTAAATTAAACAGTGTCCTCAATGTTTCAAAATAAAGAGCAGTACCAATAGATAAGTAAAAAGAGGAATAGAGGGTACCTGGGTGAAGCGTAGCAATCCTTCTATGGAGAATAAAATAAAAATATAAAAACCTAAAAACCTACAAAAATATACTAATGTACAAAAACAACCCCGATGGTCAATCTGAGTAAACAGGATCCTCCAGAGGGACTGCCTCAACATCACCAGTAGGAAAAGGCTCTAAAATGGTTTCAATCTCTGACCATTAACCTTGAAAGGATTTCTACCATCTTGAGTCTCAATCTCAATAGCACCATGAGGAAAGACAGTGCGAACAACAAAAGGACCGGTCCACCGAGGGCGTAACTTCCCGGGGAATAGATGCAAACGAGTATCATACAGAAGAACTTTTTGACCTGGAGAAAATGACTTTCTTAAAATATTTATATCATGCACAAGTTTTATTTTGTTCTTATACTCCCTAGCACTATCATATGCATCTTTCCGAATCTCTTCCAACTCATTGAGGTGGAGCTTTTTGTGAGCTCCTGCTTTGTCAAGTAAAAAATTTAACTGCTTTATAACCCAATATGCTCTATGTTCTAATTCAATGGGCAGGTGACGTGCATTGCCAAAAACTAGACGATAAGGTGACATTCCAATTGGGGTCTTAAACGCAGTACGGTAAGCCCATAAGGCATCAGTAAGCATCAACGACCAGCCTTTCCTATTAGTATTAACCGTTTTCTCTAGAATACGTTTTATCTCCCGTTGGAAACCTCTACTTGACCACTAGTCTGTGGGTGATATGGGGTAGCTACTTTGTGGGTAATACCATATTTCTTCATCAAGAGCTTAAACGGTCGATTACAAAAGTGTGACCTTCCATCACTAATTATAGCTCGCGGTGTACCAAAACGTGCAAATATATTATCATCAAAAACTGAACCAGAACCTTGTGGTCGTTTGTTTTATATGAAACCGCCTTTACCCACTTAGATACATAGTCTACGGCGACAAGGATGTAAAAAATAACCAAAAGAATTAGGAAAATGACCCATAAAATAAATGCCACACGCATCAAAGACCTCGATAACTAAAATAGGGTTTAAAGGAATCATATTTCTACGGGAAATGGTTCCTAACTTCTGGCATCGCTCACAAGCAACATAGTAACTGTGGGAGTCTTTAAACAACGACGGCCAGTAGAATCCACACTGCAATATCTTAGCAAGAGTCTTCTTAGTACTAAAGTGACCCCCACAAGCATGATCATGACAAAAGGAAATAATACTGGACTGGCCACTCTCATGTATACATTTTCTAATAATCTGGTCTGGACAATACTTAAACAAGAAAGGATCGTCCCAAAAGAAATTATTTACCTCAGCTAAAAACCTAGAACGATCTTGTTTACCCCAGTGTTGAGGCATTCGACCAGTAACAAGATAATTCATTATATTCGCAAACCAAGGTGATTGGGAAACAACAAATAGTTGTTTATCAGGAAAGATATCCCTCACAGGAGGAGAATCATCAGGGGAATCCAAAACAAGTCTAGACAAGTGGTCTGCTACTATATTTTCTGCACCCTTTTTGTCTTTAATTTCTAGCAAGAATTCTTGTAACCAAAGGATCCATCTAATCAATCTAGGTTTAGTATCCTTATTAGACAGAAGGTACTTCAAAGCAGCATGATCAGTAAAGACTATAACCTCAGAACCTAAGAGAATGATCTAAACTTGTCTAAAGCAAAAACAATAGCTAACAGTTCATTCTCTGTGGTAGTGTAGTTCAATTGGGAATCATTCAGGGTTTGATAGCATAGTAAATCACATGAAGTAAATTTTTTTTCTCGCTGACCTAATACAACACCAATAGCATAATCTGAAGCATCACACATTATCTCAAAGGTAGGTTCCAGTTAGGTGCCTGGACTATGGGGGCGATAGTGAGTAAGGTCTTAAGCTTCTCAAAAGCCTCTAAACAAGCATCATCAAAGACAAACTTAACATCTTTTGCAAGCACATTGCAAAGAGGTCTAGAAATCAAGCTAAAATCATCAATGAATCGATGATAAAAACCTGCATGCCCTAAGAATGACCTAACATCTCGTACAGTTTTACGAACCTGTAAAGTCTTAATAAGGTCAACTTTGGCTTTCTCCACCTGTATACCCTTACAAGATACGATATGCCCTAAACAATTCCTGATCGAACCATGACATTTTTCCCAATTAAGCACTAAATTCTTTTTCTTACACCTAGTCAACACTAATGTCAAATGATGCAAGGACTCATCAAAAGATGAACCAAATACTGAAAATCATTCATAAAGACCTCTAAAAACCGTTTTACCATGTCAGAAAATATGTTCATCGTACAACGCTGAAAAGTAGCGGGTGGATTACACAACCCGAAAGGCATGCGTCTATACACAAAGGTACCAAAGGGAAAGGTAAAAGTAGTTTTCTCTTGGTCTCTGGGGCAATAACAATCTGATTATAACCAGAAAAACCATCTAGCAAGCAATAGTGGTTATGTCCAGCTAATCTCTCAAGCATTTGGTCGATGAAAGGAAGGGGGTGTGGTCCTTCCTTGTGACCTTGTTCAATTTTCTATAGTCAATACAAACACGCCACCCCGTGGTCACTCGGGTTGGGATTAACTCATTGTTATCATTCTGGACTACAGTGATACCTGATTTCTTGGGAACAACCTGAACGGGGATGACACACTTACTGTCTAAGATAAGGTAGATAACACCTGCATCTAACAACTTAAGTACCTCAGTTCGAACTACTTCTTTCATATTAGGGTTAAGTCGACGTTGCATCTCCCTAGACGGTTTGGTATCATCTTCTAAATGAATCTGATGCATATAAACAGTAGGACTTATATCCTTAATGTCTGCTCTGGTCCACCCTAAAGCTTCATTATTGTCTTGAAGCACGGTCACTAGCCTATTCTCCTAGTTACTATCCAAGTCGGATGCTACAATCGCAGGCAAAGTCTCAGATGGGCCTAAATACACATACTTCAGAGTATCTGGTAATTGTTTAAGGTCCAACTTAGGAGGCTCTTTTAAAGAAGGAATTAGGGTAGACTTAGAAACTGGTATTGGTTCGAACTTAGGTTTCCATCCATTAGTAGTGTCTATAAGAGGGGTTGAATCTAACAAAGTATTCACCTTATTAATCACTCTATCGTCATCAAAATCAAAACCAAAGTGTGCTAGGAATTTCTCTAATGGATCTTCTAACAAAGTGTTTGGTAATGACTCCTGGACTAATGTTCATATCATATTTACCTCTTCAATGCACGTGTCATCTAACTCAGGTGGTTACCTACTAATATTGAAAATATTCAGCTCAATAGTCATATTACCAAAAGATAAGTTCATAAATACCATTTCGACAGTTAATGATCGCATTAGATGTAGCTAAAAACGGGCGACCTAATATCACAGGTATCTTATTCTCACGGTCAGGGACAGGTTGGGTATCAAGGACAACAAAACTTACTGGATAAATAAACTTATCGACCTCAATAAGAACATCCTCTATGACACCATGAGGAATTTTCGCAGACCTATCAACTAACTGCAGGATTATCTGAGTAGGTTTCAAATCACCAAGTCCTAGCTGGAGGTAAACATGGTACAGTAGTAAGTTCACACTGGCTCCTAAGTCAAGTAACACTTTCCCAATACGGTAGTTACCTATTGTGCAATAAATGGTTGGGGAACCAGGGTCTTTGTACTTATGAGTTGTATTGTTCTGGATAATTGAATTCACATGACTAGTTAAAAGGCTTTCTTTTGTACACTAAGCTTTTGCTTTCGCGTACACATATCCTTAAGGAACTTGGCATAAGTAGGAATCTTCCTAATTGCATCTAATAATGGAAGGTTGATCGTGACTTGCTTAAAAACCTCCAATATGTCACTAAAGTTGGATTCCTTCTTTGTTGGTGCTAACAATTGTGGGAATGGGGCTCTAGGAAAAAATATGGCTTATGAGGAGCTACATTGGGCTCTTTAGAGACTTCATCAGTCTCAACAGCTACTGACTCAGAAGGGTGAACTACAGTATGTTCACTATTAGGCGTGGTTACCTTGTTATCTACCACTTTACCATTTCTAAGGGTTCTAATTGCATTCATATAATTTGATGATTTATCACCAGAAGATACTTCATGAACTCCTCTAGGATTAGGGTGTGGTTGACTAGGGAACTTTCTTTTTTCTCTTTCTGTCAAAGACTCAGCGATTTGAGAAACCTGGGTTTCTAAATTAGAAATAGCCTGACTGTTAGCCTCAACGATCTTTTGTTTTTCTCGTAAACTTTGGTTGACAAACTGCTGAAAATCTTTAGTGTTCTGAGTTAATGAGGCGACAGACTCTGGTAGACTCATGATCGTCCTATCTATCGGATTATGAAATTGTGTCAGTCCTGAAGGATTCTTAGTATAACCAAAACTCGGGGGAACCTTAGAATTACTATACTGACCTTGACTCGTCCCTTAGACCAAGAAAGGTTAGGGTGGTTTCTCCAACCAGGGTTATAGGTTTCTGAATAAGGGTCAAACTTCTGATGATTATCAAATCTAGTGTTATTATAAAGAGCATGGGCTATCTCTTCAACAGTCTATCCTTCCCAAAATGGCTTGGGCTCAATCCCACAACTAGATTGAATCAGTTCTAAAGATTCTAACCTTTTAGATATAATTGTTATTTTGGCATCTGATTCAAAATATCCTTCAACCCTATTGATATTTCCTCTACTTAGAAGAATTGTTTTCTGGGGCTCCCTAATGTTTTCCCATGATTGGGTTTTTTTCGGCGATTTTATTCAAAAATATTATTGCACCATCGACAGTTTTATTTTCAACCCCACCTGTGCATAAAGACTCAACCATGGTTGTTGTCGAATAATATAAACCCTCTAGAGGATCTGAACTAGCCTTACTTTTTCTAAAACATGGTGAGGACATTGTGATAATAAGTCATTGAACCTTTCTAAATACCCATATAAAGATTCTCCCTCTTGTTGAGGAAATGTGCATATCTGCTGCCTAATAGAGGATGTTTTGTGCCTAGGGAAAACTTTTGGAAAATGGCAGATGTAAGTTGTTCAAAGGTTTCAATTGACTCAGAAGTCAAACTATATAGCCAAGATTTGGCTTTGTCTCTTAGTGAAAAAAGAAACAGTCTAAGTTTCAATGATTCATCATCTAGGTCCTTAATCCTGATGGTACTACATATTTCCTCAAAATCCCTAACATGGAAATAAGGTTTTTCATTTTCTTTCCCTAAGAAGATTGGGAGCATCTGTATGGTCCCAGGTTTCAACTCATAGTTTGCTTCAGTTTCAGCTAACTTGATACTTGATGGACGAGAAGTCCTAGTCGGGTTCAACAAAGCTTTTAAAGTTGCCATTGCTGGCGCTATCAAAGGACTAGAAGTAACTTCTTCACACAATATCAAGTTCTCAAAATTGAAATTTCCAAAAAAGAGCCCTCAAAAGAAGAGTCTTCGAGGTCCTCATTTCCAGGGACATAACTACTAGGTTTTTCATTAATCAAACGACCTAGAGTGTCTCTTTTCCAAGCTCGCTCAGTGAAGATTTCAAGCGGTCTTGGCATACACTAAAAAAAACTAAAAAAATAAATCCTAATTGGAAGGGAATTCTAAACAATCACAAGCAAGAATGACTCAACCAAATCAAACCTAGTGAATCTAGCAAACAAAAAACATTATGACTCCACTTAGATTGTTTCTAGACCATCTTCTATTCTTTCGAAAGGCAACTAGTTACAGTTTTAGCAAACCTCTTAGAATGATCTGAATTAGATTAAGTCGAAGAGAAACAAGATAAGCTATAATGATCTTTGATAACCCTATCTCTTTGACAACTTTTCCATGGGTTACAAGGCGGCTCTAATCAACTTAAAATAATCTTTCTGATCTTTGAGTTAGGCTAATAAAGTAACCAATACAGTTCTTTTGAACGAGTTTCCTATAAGCTCGTTACCTTATCAGTCTCATCCTAGTAAAATTTTAAGCTTAGGTTCGCGTTTGGCAATGTGTTCCTAAAGCGGGCAAGAGGGAAACAACGATGAAATCCGAGTCCTTATCTTGTATGGTCAGTTCTTGCTCTTTACTAGAAAAGTAAGTCTGTATTCAATTCCTCAGCATATATGCATACGAAGGAATATAGTGAACCCACTTGCAGGGGATTCGTGGGTTGATCGAGTCTTACCTCCCGTACTAAACGGGGGATGAATCGGTTGTAGTCGACTTGGGCCAACGACTCCTCGGCCAAGTCCCCGACAACGGCGCCAAAAATTGATGTAGTTTTTAAATAGTGGTAAAAGATTTGATACCCAGAAATTGTAAAGATTTGATTTATAAACCTAATTCTTAAAACTAGAAATAAAGAAGATTAAGTAAAATTGATTTCCAATTATGGCAAAGACTGAGACTAAGGATTCCACCATTCGCCAATTTTTCAAGTGATAAAGATCTTGCAACTCACACTTTTAATTTATTCAAAATATTGCCAAAGTTAGATTTTCAAAATAATAGTTGTAAATCGAAAGCATGAGACATCAAAAGCTCGAAAATCAGCATGACCCATCAAAAGAAAATACAACTAATTGATAAAAACCTTTTTTTTCCAATTTAATTCAAAGTAAATAATTAAAAAAGAATTGCAAAAAATAAATAAAATAAAAATTACCACTTTATTATTGGAAAAATTGTTTCCTCCGTCGCCCCAGTGATGGTGATTAGCTCATCATGTTGGAAACACTCTCAAAATAATTGTTCATAGCTCAAAAAGTGTTTACAATGAAGAAATAATAATAACACAGAAGATTTGATATACTTATAAACGTTACAGAGAGTGTTCTCTGTGTGGCAGAAGAGAATAGAAACAAAGTACAGACTTTGGCCGCTTCAAAATTATGAAAGATAACGTAACGGAATCAGCGACTGTTTTATGTAGCCTTATTTCTTCGCATTCTTCTTCACCAACATAATAGTTTTTTTCCTGAAATTTTTCGCTTGCTTCTGGCCTCATTTTTCTTTGGTTTCTTTTTTATTTATATGTTTGGGGAACCTTAATCCATTATCCTTGATCGATAAGGACAATAAGAACCATCCAAATCCAACTCCAATTACTTGTAAATCCGATTCAGGGACAAACTCCCTTTTCCGATTGTGACATGAATTTGCAGCAATTTTTTTCAGCGTGAATCACTCTGGTTAACGTGTGTTGATCATATCTTGGTGGTTTCTTCACTTGGGTAACTCAGAATTACCCAAAATCCCTTAAAACTCGATTCAAACCAAATCAACAGAACTTTCTCATGTATAACTTTCCCGCTAATTTACAGAATTTGAATTTGACTGAAGGGTGCCCCTAATCCATCTGGAAGGTGCATGTATCAATTTTGTCAGGTGCCTTTAGTAATTTTTATGGGTGCCTTGAACAACTTTTTGAGCCGATTTTTCCACAAATATTTATTTCTCAAAAATACCTACAAAGACATAAAAATCCATAATAAGTGCAAAACCGAACACTATCAAAATAGATAATCGAGCACAATTTAAACAGAAAAATGTGTCTATCAAATACCCCCAGACTTACTATTTGCTAGTCCTCGAGCAAATCTAATAAAATAAAATCCTAACTCACTTTTGCAGGAATCGCGACTACATTTTCCCCTAGGTGTCCCTAGTGGACGAGTTTTTTCTCGTGAGGGTTTACAAGAGGTATACCCACAAAACCTTTACAAGCTATTTAGTTGGCATACAAAATTCTTCGGCTCTGGGAATCATTACCCTATATGAGTCCAATTGTTGTACACGATTTTTTACTCAAACATACTAAAATTCATGTATAAGTAAACCAAGTTCTACTCAGATAGTCTTTCAACCACAATACTCAGAATCTATCAAAGTTCAATCACATGAAAAGATTTAGAAGATGAATGTGAGCAATATGAAGTTTGCGCATGTTGACTAAGGTGAACGGTGTTTTCCATATCTGTCTGAAGGTCAGTATCAGGATGAATCTTAATGTATTGTAATACGCTCCCGCTCGTCTTAGTCATAATACTAATATCGATTCAACTGGTATATACAAGGGTCCAAACGATCGATATATTGAAAATAAAACAATTATAAATGTACTGACAACATGATTGGATCAAATTGAATCCAAGTACATGGTCCTTATCAGCATCATACATGATAGTTCCCATGGATCCTGCGTTCCACGCTTGCTTAGGTGACGGAGACAGGGAGAACACACACATACTGCTATCAAAGTGTCAATACTCGATTTTTTGATTTTTTTTCTCTTTTTTTTTAATAAAATAAGAATTTAACAATGGGGTTTGATCTCAAACACTCTATTTCATCTTGGAGGTGATAACAATTCGATATTGGTGCCCCACCAAATCACTTAGAGAAACACAAAAATTACAAAAAATAAAAACAGAAAGTGATATGGTCGAGATAGACTCAGAGATATGGTGACAACTATCATGTTATTTCTAACACCTGAACTCTGTCCTTTTATGAATAAACCATTTAGCTGGGCACACCAATTCTTATAGAAAAAGAGCTAAGTTTCCATCTACCTAGAATGATTAGTGTCATCCTGAATTGTTCACAAGTTTCTAAATTTTGGAGTTTTTATTATTGCACTATTCTCCCTTATCCCCAAACTTAAATCTAACATTGTCCTCAATGTTCTAAAGATGAATGATTAAAAATATGAACAAGGAGAAATTGTTACCAATCGAAGGAAATGAGTTAAAGAAAGATATTACCGTGTCGCATGAGCATGGGTTACCTTCCAAGAAGTGCTAAGTTTAAAGTCTTCAGCCAGACTAAGAAAGAATTAGTCACCTCTTAAAATCATATAACAATAGTCGGAACAACTGTGGGTCATCTGAATCAATAGTGTTATCACAAATAAGAGGAAACTGCAACAAGCCAAGAAAATGAACAAACCGAGCACACCCTTATCTAGTTTTCTGTTTAAGATAACTACTTCTAATTTTGGTTCAAACTCAGGCTCTATAAAAGGGTCTAGATAAAATATTTTCATGGGCTGGATTTCCTCGTAGGCAGGATCAACAAGATCAGGTTGTAAAGTCTGGAATAACTCAATTAAGAACTTAGAAGCACATAATAATAACCTAAATAATTGTGGATCCTCAAAGTCAATTAGATTTGACTCACACAATTGACTACTATGAAGGTGGTCACTCTTAAACAAATGTGTCGATTCTAATTTCCTAAAGTAATTAGGCTTAGTCTAAAAACGTAATAACTGACACATTTGAAATTCATACATTCCCATATATGGAAGAAAATATTTTGGTGGGAAAACAAAGTCAATATCGGTATTATCGCCTAGGTAAACCACATCGACCAGAGGATGGGTTTCTAACAACTGAACTTCTTTTTGGATATCAACAGGCTCAGGGAATCTAGTTTGAAGATGATCTTGTAAAATGGTAGAGGTGCAAATTTCAAGTCCCAAGTTAGGGATCTTTCTAAGAGTTAAAGGTAAAGCACAAGGAGAATGATAGTCACCCCCAAACTTAGAGTTTTCAGTATCTTTAGATAGACATAGACTAGTCACAATTTCCCTAATTTATAGATCATCAGATTCCCGAAAATAGTCAATTGCTTCTTCTAGGTTATAATCAGGTGGTGCATCCTCACTCATAATTAAAATCTCTACGAGTGTATCTTTGTTATCTAAGAATATTGTTTCTAAATCGTTGGACTTTAAAACAGTATTCTCAGGATAAACCCGTTCCTCTAAACCATTATCGACTTCAAAACAAGAAAATTCTACATCATCTAAAACAATGGTATCTCTAGTCAAACCTCTTCCTTTTGAATAGGTGAATAATAATTAAAATTATTTGGATTTGAACCAGAAATAACACTATCATCATGAAGCACAATTGGAGTGATAATGTCCTGATCACTCTGCCTGTATATTTCAAGTTCTTCACCAATACTATCCTCATCATCATAATTATATGAAGATGTTTTAACCTCGTCTAAATAAGTAGTGTTACAAATTCTATCATCGTCCTCTTGACTAGGTGAATAGCTATCAAGGGTAGCACTATATTGGAAATTAAGATCATTTTGAGCAATATTATTCTTTGCAGAAATTTCATTCACACTTAATACGAACCTATTTGTATCCTCAGTCAACTCCTTTATGATTCATCTTGTATCCTCAGTCAACTCCTTGATGGAATTTTTTAGAGAAACAATTGGGTCATTATAGGGAGTACTAGATTGCCTCTGCTCGTGTGAAGGATTTGGGTCATCATAGGGAATACTAGATTGCATCTGCTTTAGGGAATCCCTCCAAGAAAAATAACTTGATTCATCATGGGAGTACTAGATTGCATCTGCTTTAGGACATCCCTCCAAGACAAAGAACTCGAAGTTTGCTCACTTTCATGTTCATAAAACGGGTGTATGTACGAATAATAATTGGGATCACCCTTGTATGATTAATAACCTCCAAAAGGTTGGTGGTGATACCGACTACTATCCACACCATGTTGATAGTAGGGATAATGTATATTTTGAAATTCAGTCGGATATTCATTATATTGGTCCTCATAATACCAGTTCGATATTTTCTAAAAACTTCCTAATATATTTACAAAAAAAAATCTAAGAAAATAAATCCTAACAGGAAGGGGTTCTAAACATACAAAAACAAGGCCGACTCAACCAAATCAAACCTATTGAATCTAGCAAACAAAAATCATGATGGCTCCACTTAGATTGTTTCTATATCAGCTTTTATTCCTTCGAAAGGCAACTAGTTACAGTTTTAGCAAACCTCTTAGAATGATCTGAATTAGATTAAGTCGAACAGAAACAGGATAATCTCTAAGGAGCTTTGATAACCCTGTCTCTTTGGCAACTTTTTCTTGGGTTACAAGGTGGCTCTAATCAACTTAGGATAATCTTCCTGAACTTTGAGTTAGGCTAATAAATCAACCAATACAGTCCTTATGAACGAGTTTCCTATAAGCTCTTTACCCTATCGGTCTTTTTCTAGTTAAAATTTTAAGCTTAGTTCGTGTTTTGTGACGTGTTCCTAAAGCGGGCAAGAAGAAAACGGTGATGAAATCCGAGTCCTTATCTTGTATGGCTAGTTCTTGCCCTTTAATAGAAAAATAATTCCGTATTCAGTTCCTCAACATATATGCATACGAAGGAATACAGTAAACCCACTTGCAGAGGATTCGTGGGTTGATCGAGTCTCACCTCCTATACCAGACGGGGGATAAATCGGTTGTAGTCGACTCGGGCCACCGACTCTTGTGTCAGTGTACGAACCCGAGGGGACGAGACAATATCGTAATTGTCGTCCTTCCCTGTTGCACTTTATATTTAAATTACCCTTCCGTAGGGTTTAAAAATAATAATAATAATGTCCAAAGTCCCAAAATAAAGTCCAAAAGTGTCAAAAAATAAAAGAAAAGTTACAGGAATAATCAAAGATTTCCTAATACAATTTTCTAAAATAAATAAAATCTAATTGAAAATAAAATTCTTTATCTTCTTTTCCGTTCTTTTAGCTTTAACTTTAACTTCAAGTCTTTATTCACCAAAGTTTTTGGCTAAATTTCCTTTCAATCCAATATCCAAAACATGTAGCAAAAAGAGAAATACCCAAAGAAACGTAAAATAGAACAAAGTAAAAATAATACTAAAAACAAAATTAAAAACCTAAAAATAAATCAAAAACTCTAGACCTAAAGACAAGTCCCCGACAACGGCGCCAAAAATTGATGTAGTTTTTAAATAGTGGTAAAAGATTCGATACTCAAACTTGTAAATATTTGTTTTGTAAACCTAATTCTTAAAACTAGAAATAAAGAAGATTAAGTAAAATTGATTTCCAATTATGGCAAGGACTGAGACTAAGGATTCCACCATTCGCCAATTTTTCAAGTGATACAGATCTTGCAACTTACACTTTTAATTTATTCAAAATATTGCCAAAGTTAGATTTTCAAAATAATAGGTATAAATCGAAAGCATGAGACATCAAAAGCTCGAAAGTCAGCATGACCCATCAAAAGAAAACACAACTAACTGATAAAAACTTTTTTTTTTCAAATTTAATTCAAAGCAAATAATTAAAAAAGAATTACAAAAAATAAATAAAATAAGAATTACCACTTTATTATTGGAAAAATAGCTTCCCCCGTCGCCCCAGTGATGGTGATGTTGGAAACACTCTCAAAATAATTGTTCATAGCTCAAAAAGTGTTTACAATGAAGAAATAATAATAACACATAAGATTTGATACACTTATAAACGTTACAGAGAGTGTTCTCTGTGTGGCAGAAGAGAACATAAATAAAGTATGGACTCTGGCCGCTTCAGAATTATGAAAGATAACGCAACAGAATCAGCGACTGTTCTCTGGAGCCTTATCTTCTTCGCCTTCTTCTTCACCAGCATAATAGTTTTTTTTTCCTGAAATATTTCGGTTGCTTCTGGCTTCCTTTTTCTTTTGTTTCTTTGCTATTTATAGGTTTGGGGAACCTTAATCCATTATCCTTAATCGATAAGGACACCAAGAACCATCCAAATCCAAATCCAATTACTTGTAAATCCGATTCAGGGATAAACTCCTTTTTCCGACTGTGACATAATTTGCAGCAATTTTTTTCGGTGTGAATCACTCTGGTTAACGTGTGTTGATGATATCTTGGTGGTTTCTTCACTTGGGTAACTCAGAATTACCCAAAATCCCTTAAAACTCGATTGATACCAAATAAACAAAACTTTCTCACGTAAATAACTTTCCTGCCAATTTTCGGAATTTGAATTTGTTGAAAGGTGCCCCCAATCGATCTGGCGGGTGCCAGTATCAATTTTTTGGGTGCCTTTAGTAATTTTTCTAGGTGCCTTTAACAACTTTATGAGACGATTTTTCCAAAAATATTTATTTCTCAAAAATACCTATAAAGACATAAATACCCATAATAAGTGCTAAATCGAACACTATCGAAATAGATAATCGAGCACAATTTAGAAACAAAAATGTGTCTATCAACCGCTACCTAGCTGGATGACTTTTGAGGAATCTGACACGGAACTGTCTGTGTCTAGAGAAAGAGGTAAATTTTTGGAAATGAATCTCTAGACTGATGTTAATGACAACTCTTTCATAACTACTAATGCACCAAGTCACGCTCATGGAAAGAGAGAGCGTAACTTTGTGACAAGATACAACACCAAATGAAGGATTGTCTACATTCGCCGTCACTGTTAGCAATCAATAGGGGAGACTAGTAGAAGGTATCCCCGTCCAGAATATAGTCATAGCACAGAATCTTGAGAAGAAGAATTTCTATACGCTCCACGAAAATTACAAGATGCTACTGACTCCACCACAAACGCTTTTGAGACGATTAATATCGGGATAGAAGAAGTCTCGGGGCCTGTATCCATCATCTCTATCCTTTCATTGGAAGAACGGACAAGACTTGTGCAACTTTTTAAAGATTATCAAGACGTGTTCGCCTGGACTTATGAAGAAATGCTAGGTCTTGATGACAAGCTAGTCACTCACCACTTGCACATCACTCCCGGCTCCAAACCTATCAAGCAAGAAATGCTAGGTCTTTAGACCTGAAGTTGGGGAGCAGATCAAGATCAAAGTCTAGAAACTACTCATGGCAGGCTTCATCAAACCTATTCAACACTCTACCTGGATGGCTAATGTAGTACTTGTCAAGAAGAAAAATGGTCAAATCATATGCTATGTTGAATTCAGGAACCTAAACAAATGTTGTTCCAAGGATGACTTCCCACTCCCCAACATAGACATGCTTGTGGATACGACTAGTGGACATGGTATGTTCTCCTTTATAGATGACTACAACGGTTATAATCAAATAAAGATGTATGCTCATGACGCTAGCAAAACTGTATTTTGGACTCTCATCAGAAACTTTTGTAACACTGTAATGCGTTTTCGCTTGAAGAACACCGGCGCTACTTAACCACGAACCATGACGGCAATCTTTCATGACATGATGCACAAGCAAGTGGAAGATTACGTTGAAGACGTGGTTGTCAAATCCAAGACATGGGCATCCCATCTAGAAGTTTTGCACAAGTCTTTGAGAGGTGTCGCGAATACAAGCTGAAGATGAACCCTTTAAATTGCGCAATCGGTGTATGGTAAATTCCTTGGGTTTCAAATAAGGCAGAGGGGATCAAAGTATATCCAGTTAAGAATCAAACTATCACCACCATTCCCCCACCAAAAACTGTGAGGGAACTTAAAAGTTTTATGGGGAAAGTATCGTATATCAGACGTTTCATCCCAGGACTAGTTCATTTGTCGCCTCTTTTACACCGTTATTAAAGAAAAGAGCAAGGTCCTCCACTCAGCAAGAAATATTCTCTAAAATCCGGCAATTATTATTATTTCCATCTTTCATGAGATCTCCAGTCCAGGAACGACCTCTACTTATGTATACAACTTCCAGTGAGGTCGCTACAGGGGCTCTTCTTGCTCAAGAACATGAAGAATGAATTGAATACCCAATCTAGTATATCATCCGGTCGCTAAGAGATGCAGATTTTAGATATCTTAAAGCATAGAAAGCATAACTATCACTAGACATGTTATTCAGAAATTCAGACACCACTTGCTTTCAAATAGGGTGGTGCTGATCTCCAAAGCCAACTTCATCAAATTATTATTTTCAGAATCGACCCTAATAGGAAGACCTGCTAAGTGGTTGTTTCAAATGTCATCGTTCGACATAGCATGTGTCTCCCTGAAAGTAGTTAAGGGACAAACAGTGGCAGATCTCTTAGCATCTTTTCCAGGAGAAGACGTAACCGCATTACATGAAAACATACCTGGGAGTTCCCTGAAATTTTCATTGTCAAAGAGGAAGCATGGTTGATGTACTTTGATGGTTCTTCCAACCCCAGTAATAATACGGGAGGAGTCGATGCAGTATTGGTGTCTCCAACCGGTGAAGTATCCTCATACTCGTTCAAGTCCACTTCAAGTGTACCAATAACTCCACGGGATACAAAGCCTTATTGTTAGGACTCTCGTTGGAAAATAAAGCAGGTGCAACAAACCTGGAAATAAGGGGCGATTCAAAACTACTGCTCAATCAGATGAATGGGGTTTACTTGATTAAAGATGTAACATTAGGCCCCTACAAAGCAAGAGCTTAGAAATTACTACTCATTTTTACGAAGCTGTAGTAGTTCATGTTGGTCGAAGCAGTAATAGACACGCTGACTGCCTTGCTATGTTATCTTCCAAACTTCAATTTTATGGATCAGAGAAGATTGTAATGGTGTAAAGACGTATTATCCCTTCGACATGGTTAAGTCAACCTGAACATATTAAGACCATCAATTTGAGGACACCAATTATAGAAAAGTTGAGTAACTCGCTCCTCTAGAGGAAGGTAAGTCTTAAAGACCTGAAGAACTTCTTCCTATTCTACGGGGAATTGTACCACAGGAATCCAGACGCATCCCTCTCAAGATGTCTCAGAGACGAAGAGGCGCAGCTACAACTCAGACATGTTCATAGTGAAGTATGTGGAAAACCGATGGTTGTAAGTCTTTACCGCCATCTTCAACGTCTAAGATATTACTGGCCCACAATGGAAACTCAATCCCGAGCATTACAAGGATCTTGTTCCAACTTCCAAGTACAACCACACCAATTGGAGGCCCTTACAATCCATCATGCTGGGGACCGGAGAGAACCCTATATCAAATATATTCGCGACAATTCCCTTCCCCCAGAGAAGCGAGAAACAACTAGACTAAAGGAGAAAGGGAAGAGATTCATTCTTCATGAAGGGATTTTATACCGCAAAATTTTTCGGGGGAACCTTCTAAGATGCCTAGCAGGACCTGAAATCCCGAAAATATTAAAGGAAGTTTACGAAGGAAAGCATCAAGGAAAGAAGAAGTTGTTCCTTCATATTCATGAGAGGTACTATTGGCCGACTATGGAGGATGATGCAGCCGCATTAGTTCAAAGATGCCATCAGTGTCAGAATCACGAGAATATTATTCAACGTTGTGCCTCCCTTTACATTCAGTAAGCAACTCTTTTCCTTTCTATAGATGGGACTAGACTTCCTCGGAAAGATCAATCCAACCTCATCAAAGCAACACGATCACATCATCACCGCTACCGAGTACTTAACCAAATGGGTCAAGGCCATCCCCCTCAAAAACACGACAGGAACAACCATAACAGCTTTCATTAAAGAATACATCATATGCAAGTTTGGTATCGTTAAATACATTGTCACAAATAATGGTACTTCTTTTGCTAACCATACTGTGATAGAAAAATACTGGAAGAATACGGTATTAAGCAAGTATTTTCTACTCCATATTATTCGTAAGGCAATGTGTAAGCAGAAAGTACCAACAAAACATTGATTCAGATTCTTAGTCGCATAGTACATGATAACCCCAGGTCATGGCACGAACAATTACCCATGGAAATTTGGGTACACAGGACAACACCAAGAAGCTCTACAGGAACATCGCGTATTCGCTTGTTTATAGAGCTGATGCCATCCTCCTTGCCGAGATCAAAATCTCATCAGCTAGAATTGTAGTAGCAAGCAGAGTATACTGGGATGAAGCCGAAATCCCTAGGTTCCGGATGCAGAGCTAGATCTCCAGGAATCAAGTCAAGCCAAGGTAGAAAGATACACAGAAGCATACCGACGAAGGATTTCCAGAGCTTACAACAAAGCAGTGAACCCCAGAATATTTCAAGTTGGAGACTTGGTACTCAAGACAGCCAAGCATATCCAACAAGATATGTCTGCTCCAAAGTTCTCCCAAAATGGGGAGGTCCCTATGTGATATATAGAGCAGTAGCAAGTGGATATTACAAGATAGTAGGATGAAAGGATTCGCAATTGGGACGATAATCAATGGCAAATGTATTAGGGCATATTATGCCTAAACAAATTCTTTTGTTTAATTTCAATTATTATTTTTTTTTGTACGAATGTTTAAAATTCAATATTCAAAACCTACTACGTCAATTCAAAAACTTATTAGTAATATAAACCTCACTCGCTCAAAATATGACTCTGTAGAGCAAACCCTCAAGCAATGAGTAATTGTGCTTGCACAACATCTCCGTCATTTCTTGAAACCTTTCAGTCCTAGCCTTCAAATACTGGATCGACTTCTCAACCCTGGACGACTCTCTTGACAAATCCTTTTCCTCCTCTAATATGGCTTTTGAGACGCTAACGAAGCCAACTCACGTTAAAATTCACAATTGGTTACCATTTCATCCCACTTTTGCATTTCCTAACCAGTAACTTCACGGAGTGACGCCTTATTCATGTCATCAATCATGGGAAGATGACCAGAAACCATCATTACCAGAACAGGGGAAAAACCTCTCAACAACTCTGAAGTCGCAATGTGCCCGTATCGCCTCCAAATTTTTGTGTAAAGAGAAGTATAGCACATATGTACTACAAATCCTCCTACAACATGGCGCTTATGAGACGTAGACTTTATATACATTTCAAAAGGAAGACCTGCGGTTGGATACATATGGATGGTGAGACCAAGATCGCTGCTTGAGGGATTAACTGGTGGATCATGGGAGGCTTCAACATCACCGTCAACATCTGTATCTTCCTCAGCTGGAGAACACCCTCTGTTTTTTCTCTTCCCTCCGTATGTATCCACAACCTCCATCTCATGCCAGAATATCAGATCAGACACACATATTAGGATAGTTGTCTGAAATAGTGCACAAATAACAAAATCCTACTCACATTAACAGGTTGACTTGACCCAGTACCGTTCGAGGAGGAACTACCCTTTCTGACGGTCCTAGCTCTCAACATCTATGGATCCTTCTTAACCTGAGATTCCTGAAATAAGAATGAAGGATTTTCATGGTTATATATCAGTTGTTCATAATTAATAAAAAATAAGTGAATGGAGAAGAACTTCTTTAACGCAACGAGAACCCATGAGTTGCGCTTGACGAGAAGGTGATCCTGATCTGATCCGTTGTTGTCAAACATAATTTTATATGAGGCGTCTGAACTTTATGGGTATCGAGAATGGCAAGACCAGTAGGAGGAAGAAGGCAACAATTATATGTTTACTTAAAAGAGGATGGGAAAAACCCTAAACTTCGAATTTCAAAAGGTTCAACGGAGACTCCTTATGAAGGAAAAGGATCTGAGCATAGTCAACATGACTCCAAGGACGATCGTTGGAATTCCTAAGCTAAGCATGTATCTTGCCTCAAGCAACATGAACCTGAGGGACAAGCACATCTACTAGGGAGAAGATGGCATTTGGAATATATATAATATATATTGACAATCAATTATGAGAAGTCCTAATCGAATCAGGAAACTGAGTTTAAAGCATAGAGAGTGCATGGCGCCAACAATGTTTGACAATCAATTATGAGAAGTCCTAATCGAATTAGGAAACTGAGTTTAAAGCATAAAGAGCGTCTGGCGCCAACAAAGTCACTCACGAGCAGATTAGCATTCTTGACAAGAACGTGGGCATCTACTAATCCAAACCAAGGATAATGCTAAGGGGCACTTATCCCAGTACCTAGAAGATGGAAGCTAAGTACATCTTCTAACACTTTTATTAAATTTTTTATTATACATATATAATTGTTACAAGCATATTATCACCATCTAGTGCATACTGTGCAACATTGATGTTCCTCACTAAGCAGGGGACTTAATACAGATGGTGAGTTTTTGACAAGGGATAGAATTGTAAAATCACCATCTTCCTAGCAGTAGAAACATAGAGGTATATGCGAATATTTAGGCTATATCTATGAATCTATATCAGAACACGAAATATTGTATCTCTTTATATTTTCCGAAGGCGAATTAAGAGTACAACTTCTACAAAATAAATGCATGCATTTTAAACTGATCATGTAACTTCTCTAATATTCATAATATTTATGCCATATCGAGTCAGTCTCAAGCCGCATGAATTCCACAACTAAATTCCTTGAACTTGACTCGAATGGACGCTGATGTTCCAATAACATCCATTAAATCTGCGAATAGCTAATGCTTAATCCCTAAATTCACATTTTAACTTAATGATTCGTTTGAAAAAAACACATCATAGATTACTGTCTTGAGCTCAAAACCACTTTAACATTTTTCTCAAAGAAACAAGCCACAAATTATTCATTGACCCTCTTGAACGCGCCATAAATAAAGAGCAATACCTATAAAGACGCACAATGTCTCTGTGCTAAGCTAGCCCTGTTTTCTTCAGCGCTAGCACCAGGCTAGCACTATCCATGCTTAAAGCTAACCCTAGCCATGCTAGCAGCGTCCTCAGGGATGCGAAAACTTTGCTGGCCCCAAAGCTAGTGCTAGCCTTAGCTAGCAGCATCCCTGGGACGCGTCAACTTTGCAAGACAAGAGTCTAGCATTAACCTTTACTATAAGCGTCCCCAGAGACGTGACAACTTCGCTAGCTCCAAAGCTAGCGCTATCCCTTACTAGCAGCGTTCCCGGGGACGCGTCAACTTCGCTAGCCAATAGGCTAGCACTAGACTTTGCTGGGAGTGTCCCTGAGGACGCATCAACTTTGCTATCCTTTGCTAGGAGTATCCCGGGGATGAGCCCTATCTTTTGCTAGCAACGTCCCCGGGGACGCACCAACTGTGTTATCCAAGATCCTAGTCCTATCCTTTGCTAGCAACATCCCCGAGGAAGTGAATTTTTTTTTAGCCTCGTCTAGCAGCATCCCCAGGGACACGATAATTTTTCTAACCTCGCCTAGCCGCGTCCACAGGGACGCAACACTCCCACTATCATTGAAGCTATCTCTAGCATCTGCTAGATGCTTCCTTTAGCGACATCTTATTTTTTCTTTGCACTGGCCTAATACCAGCGCTAGCTTTATATAACTATCTATTAAGCCTTCTTACATGGGATTCTTAAGTGCGCCACAACTGGTTCTTGAGAACCTCTGCACAATCTCAAATTTAAATACTTTCAAATTTATGCCTGTCACTTCTAAGATGACTTCTGACTATTAAAATTACGTTGTGTTACTCCATAGATAGTAAATGACCACTAAATTTATGAAACCTGACATTTATCAGTTTGAATATCAATTCAGTGAGATGTACAACTTTTCCCACTGACTTAGAAAGTCATTGTCTTGATTTGACCTAATCAAAATAATAGTGGTTCATGATTCTATTATTTTTCTATAATATATCAAATACAACACATGGGGTATTCTCACTGGGGTATTGGTCTGGAGGTCTATGGCAATCGTGCGTTGTGGCAACACATCCAAGAACAAGAAGGTAAGAAGTAATAATGGGACGGTTACGGAGATGTTGAGAGAGCTAGGAGTAGTGGTCATACAAGTCCTCCCTGTTTTTCGGATATGACTCCACTACAATCTCCACAATCTTTACTCATCCGCTTCTTTTGTAACTTCCACCACTTACGAGAAATCAGTGTGTCTCATCCAAACTATAAATAAATGGATTCCTCCATTCAAAACAAGAACAAGGGAGAATTAAGAAACAAGATATACAAAATTAGCGATTCATCCCAGAGATAACCCATTCTAAACTACATACTGCAATTACTCATCACACTGATATTTATCAACCTTCTTTAATTCCCTCCCTCCCCTAAGACCTGCCCAATCTTCTCTACTTTTTTGATAGAAGCAGGACGTAAATGTCAATTTCTTGGTTTAGGCTCGTCCTGTTCGAGCTTGATCTCTTGAACCTACCTGAAAGTACTCTTTTGCAGTGTATTTTTTTTTCACCCTAAAACAATCGCTTTATACTTGTTGTGAGCCAATTTTTTTTTTCATGGGTAACTTTTTTGTTTCTAGCTTGGCATGCTTAAACATCAGGATTTGGGATTCGTGAGCCATCTCCAAAAATAATACCATCCTAACCAAATCAGAATTACCTCCAATATTTGTAATAGCTAGAGCCAAATCCAATTTTTTAGCATGTTTCATTTTGGCTTCAAATTCCATAGTAGCATTTTTGTCAGAATATGGCTTGTAGATGAGAGCCTTCCCAGTTAGAAAACCTTTTAACTTAGTGATCAGGTTTTGAGTAGGTTGAGGGGTTAGGGTGGTTGTTTGGGGACTGGTGATTAGGGGAGCTGCACAAATAGGACCTGGGTGGTCTAAAATTCTGCAAACCTTGCAGAATCTAATACCATTGGATGCATAAGAAAACTCAAGAAAATGGGAAACAATGGTGGATTCAAAAGCCTCAGTTCCATACTTTAGAGACATAATGACATTGATGGTGAGCTTGACTTCCGTATTTTTTTCATCTCTATCATGACATAAGGTATTCTTGCATCTTGAAAAGTGCCTGTTGGACTTAAAATATTTCTAATATCATTGATAATATGGACAGGGATTCGCTTTATGAGGATCCATATTATGACACTGGAGAATAATTCATCATCGATAAGATTCGGGCCACTAACAGGGACTTCCACAAGTATCATTAGCTTCTTAAACACTCCTCTAGCTCCTCCTATTCTAAGAATTAAATAGTTTTCTCCATCAGTGAACCTTAAAGTAAATAAATTTCTTTTTTTTTTCCAGATTTCCACCTCAAACATATCCCAGTTTGCATTGATAAAATTAATGACTCTATTTGTTTCAAAACAAATGTTGTTATAAAGCTTTATGATGAAACGCCATTTCCATCCTAGTTTCTTCTTGGTATCGATATTATCCTTGTACAGAAAAACTTTTGGAAAAAGGTCTTCGGGAACAATATAGGGAAAGGTCATTTGGTTAACAAGATTGTCAATGGGGTTGTTTTGAGAGTTTGAGGTTGAAGCCATGGTAATGGTAAGGATGTAGAAGAGATGTTTGAAGTAAAGGTTTTGAGACTTAGAGATATTAGAGAAGAGAATGCCAAAAACTTTAATTTGAAATACAATTGCGGTATAGAAAGGAATGTACGATTGTTGCAGAGTGATGAAATTGGTTTTTTCTTGGGTTTTTACTCCTCCAATACCATTACTCCAGCTCGAATACATACCAACTAAATTTCTGGTAATATTGGTAGGGGGTCCAGTGAATTTTGACCAATCCTAAGGTGTCTTCTTTGTCTAATATTGGCTAATAGCATCTTTGGCTTGTACCTGAAACAAAGTTTTCACTATGCTTCATTGGACTAGCAGGCCCACATGTAATATTTATATGGTCTAGCCACAAGAGTGCTAAATCATATAAGTACCACCAGTTATCCATCAATGAATCCGCTGAGTAGTGGGTACATGGGTTAAATTTTTTAAGGAAATATAACTTTCCTAATATTACCTTAGTGTTACTTGTAGCCGAATTACCGGTCTAAGTAGATGGGAGAATTGAGTGCCATATTTCATATAATAACCATACAAAATTACCACAATCACATAGATATTTTCTTTTGTGAAGTACCAGCAGTGGGTGTAAATAGAACCAACTTTCACTTATCCCATTAAGAGTGTTAATGTATCTCTGGTAAATATGTGCCTTCGTGTCATTCACACATATGATGAAGTTGAAAATTCTGTTAATTCCCTCTGTAACCACCTAGAGAGGATGATGCAATGTGCCCAAATAAGGACAGAATGAGAATTGGTCGTCGGGCCACTTGTTACAACTAGAGACCCAGCTGTACCAATTAAATCCAGTTGCTTCCTGGCTTGCACATTTGAAAAGATATGCAACATCATTAGACCATATTTTACAGGAAATAGAACGGCGGGAGTGAATAGACATCACAAACAACAATTAATAAGGGTGAGGGGGTAGATAATACATTGGGAACTGCTTTGATCTCTAAATCGCTAGAAAAAGTGGGTAAATGTCTCTTTATTTCTTTGAATATAAAACCATAAGAGTAAAACCATATCATTTCAACTTCCTTTCTTGAGCAAAAGCCTATACGACTCAAAAAATCTCCATTATTAGGATGAGCATTCCACATCAACAAAACCCACGATTGCCAAGAATATTGTATGAGGATCAGGGCCAAGTGCATAAGGTTTCTGGTGTGATGGAAGAGAGTACTTTTGATTAGCATCCTTTGAATATTGGTCTTTAATATAGGCAATATGGAATTGCATATCCTAATGGTTGTGAAGATATGGAGTATACTCGTGATTCCGAGTGGCATTGAGAGAAGTTTAGGTATAACCGACGGATAAAGCTTGAAGAAAGTGATTGTCACGGACCGGAAAAATTCCGCCACCGGCGCGTTGCGCTGGGCAGGCCAGAACTTCCCGATGTGTTATTTTAAAGAGTGTGACCGGACCTTAAATCCTAACTTCTCGCTGGAAAGTTCAGGTAAATTTTTACTTTCCAAGCCTACCTTGTAAGCATTATACTCGAAACGTAGTTCCCACATCATTCAAGCTATGTTTATACCGTTCCAGGCATATTTGCCTTTCCAAACATGCTTTGCAAGCATGGTACTCAAACCGTAGTATCCATATCGTTCTAACACACCCTTGTCCTACAAAGGGTGCAAGGCCATTAAAGCCCATGGTGAATGCGTTTGACTAGCATATCATTCCAACTTACCCTCATTATAACAAGGGTTGAAGGCTATACAAGCTAATGGGGATGCCTTTGGAAAGCATCGCATAATTTCGATCATTGTCCAGGCCTAACTCATGCCTTGGACCAACACCTAGGTTATTTCAAACCTAAGCTTTCACTTCATCAATTCTGCTTCGGCCATCCGCTGGAGCCTACAATTATCTTGTTCTTGCCAAGGGTGCAACATTCAGGCATATGCCATTCCATGCCGCAACGGTTGCTAGGAAGTATGAACAATCCATCAAATGGAATTGCAACTGCCCCATCAAGTGTAACAACAATCATCTCTTGCTTAGCATTACCGAGCCAGATGATTTGAGTTACCCAAATATCGCAATCATCTCTCGAATTGGATGATATGAACGACAAGGTGATGCACCTCAATGCATTGCATTGCGGATGCCTACGTACCCAACCCGTACCTTGATGGGATCAAGCATGACCGTAGTTCATCAAAGGTTCAATTCGAAAGGGACAAGCAACTTAAGCCTATTAAGGCAAAGCCAACTTCGGTTCCAACTTCATCGCAAGGCCAAAGGCCAAGCGAAGCCTAGTCCGTGTATGCCAAAGGGATTTCGCAAGGTATGCACTAGCTTGTGCATAACTATCGCTATTTATTATGCAAATATGCATTATCAAGTACATAACACGATCGAAAGATTCTTTCGCATAATTCAAGCTTCATCGGCTAAGCTACCAACATATTGATGCTTATGCATCAAGTATGCTCCAACGTATAGGCTACTTCGTATATCTACATGTGGATTACCCTTCATGCACATTCGAGTTTCATCGGTTAAGCTACAAGCATATTGATGCTCATGCATCAAGTATGCTCCAACGTATAGGCTACTTCGCATATCTAAATGTGCATTACCCCTCATGCACATTCAAGCTTCATCGGTTAAGCTACAAGCATATTGATGCTTATGCATCAAGTATGCTCCAACGTATAGGCTACTTCACATATCTACATGTGCATTACCCTTCATGCACATTCAAGCTTCATCGGTTAAGCTAAAAGCATATTGATGCTTATTCATCAAGTATGCTCCAACGTATTTGCCACTTCGTATATCTATATGTGCATTACCGCTCATGCACATTCCAACAAAGCTCCCTCACTATATATGTTGTATTCGCATTTCCACAAACAAATATTAGAAAAGGTAGGGGTCATCCATCGACTGCAAGGCTGCAAATAAAGATTTCTTGCCAAAGTCGAGCATTCTTGGCTCGGTGATGTATTGGATAATGCATCACGGCATAATAGTGCCTTAGCACTATGATGCATTTATCGAATAGTGACATTGGCTCGGTGATGCATTGGGTCATGCATCACGGTATAATAGTACCTTAGCGCTATGATGCTCTCAATTATGCAACTTCGGCTCGGTGATGCATTTGGGTCATGCATCACGGCATAATAGTGCCTTAGCACTATGATGCTCCAACTTAAGAAACTTCGGCTTAGTGATGCATTGGATCATGCATCACGGAATAGTAGTGCCTTAGCACTACGATGCTCACACTTACGCAACTTCGGCTCGGTGATGCATTGAATCATGCATCACGGTAAAATAGTACCTTAGTACTATGATGCTCTAACTTAAGCAACTTCGGATTAGTGATGCATTGGATCATGCATCACGGCGTAGTAGTGCCTTAGCACTATGATGCTCACACTTACGCAACTTCGGCTCGGTGATGCATTGAATCATGCATCACGGCATAATAGTGCATTTGCACTATGATGCTCCAACTTAAGCAACTTCGTCTTAGTGATTCATTGGATCATGCATCACGGCATAGTAGTGCCTTGGCACTTTGATGCTCCAACTTAAGCAACTTCGTCTTAGTGATGCATTGGATCATGCATCACGGCATAGTAGTGCCTTAGCACTACGATGGTCACACTTAAACTTCGGCTCGGTGATGCATTGAATCATGCATCACGGCATAATAGTACCTTAGCACTATGATGCTCCAACTTAATCAACTTTGGCTTTGTGATGCATTGGATCATGCATCACGGCATAGTAGTGCCTTAGCACTACGATGCTCTCACTTACACAACTTCGGCTCGGTGATGCATTGAATCATGCATCACGGCATAATAGTGCATTTGCACTATGATGCTCCAACTTAAGCAACTTCGTCTTAGTGATTCATTGGATCATGCATCACGGCATAGTAGTGCCTTAGCACTACGATGCTCACACTTATGCAACTTCGGCTCAGTGATGCATTGAATCATGCTTCACGACATAATAGTACCTTAGTACTATGATGCTCCAACTTAAGCAACTTCGTCTTAGTGATGCATTGGATCATGCATCACGGCATAGTAGTGCCTTAGCACTACAATGCTCTCACTTGCGCAACTTCGGCTCGGTGATGCATTAAATCATGCATCACGGCATAATAGTGTATTTGCACTATGATGCCTCCTCGGATACGCATCACGCGTAGTAAGGCCTTAACACTATAATTCGAGGTCAAGGCATCCACACCCTAATGCACATCTGGGTAAGCTTTATAAGCTTAGGATGAAGCTTCAACCAAGGCCATGACGCGTCATGAGTAAGCGTCATGCGAAAATTACGGGTGTTACAATGATGGTGGAATTCCTCTAGGGTTTGGTCCTCGCCGACGAAGCCTGGAGAAGAAAAAGGAATCAGATTTCTGGTAGCAATCAAAAGGGTAAAGATGACTTCCTATGAGTACATTTTTGCATTTGAATTAAAATTTAACCGAGTTTTGATGATAAACTCAATACCATAGGTAGAGAACAGAATGCAACAAGGCAAACTAGGTCTCGCTTTGCAAATAATGTGTATGAAGAATGCAGTGGTAGTGGGGGTGGGGTGGTGATAGAGGTGTTATGAGCGATTTTGATGCTCCACAGGGCCTTGGGGGTATTGATTTTCCCTGCGAAAGAAGTACTACAACTTCAATTCCATATAACAATGATGATCACAAATGGACCATCCTTGTTGTTCATCCTCAACTTGGTGATTATGTGGTCACATAAGGAGTTGTGATTGTAGCTGATAAAGCTGTGGTGGCTGGAGGAGTTTATGGCCTTTGAGTATGTGCGTATACCCACAGACATCAGCAATATTCTGTGAGCATATGTTGTGCCCATAAGGACCCGGGCAAGGTATAGTACTGATTCTTTGGTGTTTCTACTAATGCATGAGCTTAGTCCGAATAGTGGAAGGATTGCAGATGCAACATCCAGGGAGGCTAGGCGCAATAACCCCATCAAGGCACCAGGGCCAAGTGATTCTGCATCTCTAGATAATCCAGAACCTAAGCCAACTTTTATGGTAGCTAATGTTGCTACTAATCCAATACCCATCCTAATCCTGTGGTTTTGCAGCGAGTGTAACCCCTCAGTGGCCGAACCAGATACTTGCGTCCACAACAGAAGCAACAACCTAGTCCACCAAATCAGCATTAACATCATCCAGTTTCTTTTTCTTAGATCAAGATGAAAAAAACTAACATTTTTTCTTTTTGTATTTTTAAGAACATGATTTCTAGCAACAATATATTGGTTTATTTCTTCTTGATGCACTTGGGTGACAACATAAGTTACTGCGTTTTTTTGAACATGAACATGTGGTGATTGTTTGAATGTGTTTGCCCTATTGAACACAGTCGAGAACAAATGCTTTTGGTTATGGGGTTTGTTGTTATGCTAAGACTATTGTTGATGTGCAAACTTTTCTTTTCCATGATAGAATTGATATGGTCGTTGGACGTAAGGCTATTGCTTTTAGGATAGACCAAAACCTAAGCAGGATCAAAACCAAAATAGTCCCAAATCCAATTCCTGATCAAACCATTGAGAGGATTCAGATCGGTAAGACAAGGCAAGGGAATTGAGATTAAGCATATAGTTCTTGTGGTTCCCATACAGGTTGATTGAGTGTGGTTGAGGTAGAAATGGGGATAGGGATTATGTTTTTGAGGGGGCCTTGATTAGATAATTTGGTTGGAGTTTTTTCCTTTCATGCTTCTTATGCTTAAGTTTAATACAATGGATAATTTTGGGACAACAGATGATAGATAACAAAACATTTTTTAGGTTATACTCCCTCTGTTTCAACAAAAATGTTACTATCATTTTTCATTTTAATCTAAAAATATGTCAAAAAAAAAGTAATAATAACACTCTTGTTAAAACAGAGGTAATATATTAATTAAACCAGCACCTACTCGAATACAGTCGGCTTTTACTAAAAGGATTACAAATATTGAAATAACAACATAACTTGCGAGGTTGAGGAGGTTGGAAGGTGCGCTGGTGGGTTGCTCCATTTAAGTCTTTGTAGTACCTTGACGTGTGCTTTCATCAGACTGAGGGAGTGCGAGTGTGTGTGAAGTGTGAACATCAACTGACATCAACAGAGAAAAGCTTGACCATCCCTTCAACTCCAATAATGGACTCTTCTTCCTTTTCCACTTTACATCTTCAATTCTTCTGCTAACTTCTACTTTAATCAGATCTTTTTACTGTTGATTTATCAGGAGTTATCACTGTGTCTACCGTACACACGTTTGTGATACAACATTTGCACGTGAACTGGGACCTGACAACCAGCGGGGTCCTAGTACCTTTAAATAGATATATAATTTGACTACTCGTGCTGCATATTCTGATACTAGTTCTTAATGATTTTACTCGAAGTGATTTGCTCCAAGGTATGATCAAGTTCCAAAAAATCTTTTTACTCGAAGTAACTTACCTAAGGGCAACTGCAGCGAAATATTAAATTTTGTTTGGTCTTTTACTTAAAACCCACAGCGGTAGACGAGTAAATTTTACTCGCACGGTCTTCTTAGTAGCCGTATGATATTGAGCGTAATGTTAGATGGCCGTAGATAACACGGACGGTTAACTATGTTACCCTATGTTTGTACTGCGTTCATTTAGAAGATCGCGGAATTATACGGTCATTTAAGTGACCGCCAAATAAAATACGCTCACTTAACGATACGTATCATTGAGCGTTTAGTTGGATGGCCGTATGGTGGAGCGGCTACTTATGAAACCGTATGAGTTACCAGCGGTCAATTGGGAGACCGTGCCTGGGCGGCCATATAAGAAGCCGTGTGACCAGTCAATCTTCTCATCTTATCACTGCAATCAGCTATTCAGTTGATTAGTAAGTGGTCTGTACAGGAGTTTTTATGGAGTTTTAACAAGATTAAAGTTTAAGTTATCACAAGAAGCAGTTGTTGACTCGTCGTAACATTAATGCTGGATTTTGCATGCATGATTTGCTAGGTTTACTGAATCATTATAACATATGCAGGTTTGCATCAGAGGTTTTCCATGATTTGCAAGAGGAAGTGATGGCAACAGCTGCTAGAAGTCATAAAATGATAGCTCGTGTAAATAATCAGCTACCGTATGAAATTCACACGGTTCACTGGGTGACCGTCTGATATTAGGAGGTTGGGCGGCTTCCTACCAGGCCGTGCGTCTACCAACCTCATTCCTAAGACGTTGTTTAGCTTTGGACGGCTTCCTACCAACCCGTGCGTCTCCAATGCGGTTTCCTAACAGACCATGTTAAGAGGCGTATAGTTAGATGACCGTATCTTTAAGGGACGATGTTGCATGTGACCGTAGTATCAGGCGGACATTTAGATGACCGTAGTACCAAGCGGTTTTCTAAGGATACTTCTGATATAAATACGGTTTAACGTATTAGACGTATGCTATCTCACAAGGCCGTGCGACTATACTTATAATTTGGAGAAAATTTACTCGATTACTGTAGCTAATATGGACTAAAACTCATATTTCCTCTCCCGTTGCGGTTGCAATCTGACGAATAAAGAAAAAAATTTCTCTTTAATCTTTACTCTAATCGTCCGCTGCAGTTGCTCTAAGCAGCCTAGGCATAACTCCAAGCAAAAGCGGGTGGTTGTGTATCAACAGGGTCATAGCAGCAGATACATAATTCCATGCCGGTAAACCACGGCGGCAACCAATCAGACTAAATAGAAGATGCACCATTTGATAGGTAAGACAGAGTTGGCTCCGTTGGGTATTCGGATCCTGCCTTCGTGGTATTGACAATTTTAATTTTTAATCTTCAAAGTTTTCTCCATTATAAGTTTTCCAAAACTAAATAATGTTAGAAATAAAAATGAATTTATTGCTTATTTACAAAAAAATATTTTGTTACAAA
>JAJJMC010019642.1:18046597-18059047 GCA_023531435.1 Papaver californicum
TGGGTTAGCTTCGTCTTTCAATTATCTACAAGATAGAAATGAAAAAATCTTAAAATCTATTAATCTAATTATACGATTGGGGTTTAAAGATTTGTTACGGTTGGGTTTGGTTGAAAACCTAACCGTAAATTTGGGCAAAAATGATGTTCATCATTGTTCTTCAAGTTACGGTTGGGTTTGGTTGAAAACCCAACCGTAAATCTGGGAAAAAATGGTACTCTTCGGTGTTCTTAGGGTTAAGGTTGGGTTCGACATGAAACCCAACCGTAAGTTTCTCTGAACAACAAAAAATCAATCTTTCAAATCGTGATTTCATCAAATTTGAGCAATAAAAACATCAAGAGTATAAGTTAGAGGTATACTCAATGCTACTATGGTTTATTGAATCAAAATCTAGCGTTTAAAAAAAAAAACAAATCTACTATGATTAAAATGGAGAAGGAGAAGATATGGAGGAGATGTAAAGATTTTAATTAAAGGATAAATTTATCTTTTTTTTATTAGGTAAAGGGTAAAATAGACATTTAACTTTACCCCTAGGACACCCCTTATCGTAAAATTGGGTCACCTCGCCTCCACTTGGAGCTCCTCTATTGATGTTGGAGCCCCTATATCAGACTTCTATATTATATGATGTAATTTGATGCATCTTATGTGGAGATACGTGCGGTCTAAAAGATGGAGGCGTACGAACGCATATACGTGACCATATTTAGAGTGTCTGTACGCTTCTTTGATGACTATCAAAACTAGATGGAAAAAATTTCAGATAATCGAAGACATAGTGACCAAAAGAATAAATACAAAATGAAATGTATCACCAGAAGAGGTGATAAGGATGTTTAAAATGAAACATATCACCGTAGTAAGGTTTCTTTCTGTTTTTGTTTTATTCTACGGAGGATGTTCATCGTGTTCACTCTGCTGCTGTTTATCATCTCAAACCTGAGATGATACATCTTCACAAATGGGTTCTTAATTTTTAACCTAGTAATCAAAGTCAATCTCTGAATGAGAATTCAAAGTTTAGTTTTGGATCACTTTACGGTAAAAACATTGTTTGAGATATCTAGTGCCATAGGAGCTCAAATAAAGATAGATATATAACAACTCTATCGCGTCAATTTGACACTTTAGTAGGGTTTTGGTAAAAGTTCACTTCAAATATGTTAACTTTTGGCCCTGAGCTTCTTGACACAGATACATGTAAGCCATGACAATTGATGATATATTGCCACTACTTAGCCAAGGGGGTGGCAGTATATCACTCATCTGTCACGACTTACCTAAGGGGTAGCAGTATATCATTACCCGATAAAGGATTAATAGGTTTACTTAGTTTTTTAAAACAACTTGAGAATTAGGAATTTTTTGATGTGGAACTAATAAATTTTTTATTCACAAAAAAAAACGAGTTATTAATTTTTCCAAAAACTTTAAAAGTTATTTTTTATTTATTGTTTCCAACACTTTCTACTTTTAATATCTAGGAATGCATATCTACGTATGATCAAAAAAATATTTTATAAATGATGCCAATAAGAAACAATCACATCAAAGAAGTTTTAAGAAGTAAGTACGAATTACTCATATTTTCTATCGTACTTCACAAATATTGTGCAAGGATTTTACCCGATAGACCTGTCAAAGATAGCTCAAAAATCAAAAATTAAGCACCAAAAACTAAGAGCAATTCTAGTGGGCATGGGCATATTGCTCAATTTTCCAAGCCATGTGGGTAAAAAAACTGCATTTTGGGCATTGGAGAATTAGCTAAAAAACTCAAACTGAATCGATCGAGGCAACCTGAGCCGCCCGTCCCAGGTTGCTTCACCAACGTTCGAATCTTAACGACTCTCGTCTAACGGATACAATTTCTCTCCCTATAAATTCAAATAATTTCAACTCCAAAATCACACCTTCTCCACTAATTTTTTTTTCTACTTACAATCTTAATATTCCTATCTCAAACTTTTGATCTCAACTTATGGATCTGAATAGGAAAATGAAAAATCACAAATGCTAGGGGAGATGTGGCTCCAACAAGCTCAAAGAATTATATAATATATTGATGAAATGGATGAAGATTCAGACGATGAAAGAAGGATGACCAACCATATGATACAATTATACTCAGGGCAAATACCGCGAGATCCAGAACCAAGAGCGGTATTAACAAGAAGATGGACGTGGATATATCGAGGGAAGGACAATAACAAATGTTGTGTGATTATTTTATTAATAGAAGTGTGTACTCTGATGAATATTTTCAACATCGCTTCCGCATGCCACAACACTTGGTCCAGCGGGTTCAACTATCAATTTGATGCACTAAACATACGAGGACATAGTCCTGAAGAAAAGGTCACTGCATCCTTAAGGATTCTAGGTCATGGTGTGCATGTGGATTCCTGTGATGAGTACTGTCATATGACAAAAACAACAACATACGAAAATCTGAAAATGTTTTGCGAAACTGTAGTCAACCATTTTGGTCCATGTTTTTTACGGCAACCAACACAAGATGATATCAACCTACTACTAGCTGAAAACACCAAAAAAGGATTTCCCGGAATGCTAGGTAGCTTTGATTGCATGCATTGGGTGTGACATGGATGTTTTTATGCATGGAAAGGTCAGTATAAGAGACACTTCAGAAAACAAACTGTTGTTTTGGAAGCGCCGCCTCTTATGATAATTGGATATGGCATGCTTTTTTTGGACTACCGGGTTCAAATAACAATATCAATGTTTTGTATAAATCGCCTTTGTTTGAAGACCTGAAGTATAAAAATGCTCCAACTTCAAATTTCACCGCCAATGGTAATTACGATAATCATGGGTATTTTCTGGCAGATGGAATTTATCCACAGTGGTCAACTTCAGTTTAAGCTTATGCCCAGGTATCACAAGGCGAGCGTGCAAAACAATATTTTAAGACCAAAAAGATGGCGGTTAGGAAGGATGTCGAATGAGCATTTGGAGTTTTGAAGAGGAAGTTCCATATAATTTATGGACCGTATCGTTCATTTAAACCAATAGAAATGAACAGGGTTATGCTCACCTGCATCATTTGTATAATATGGTAATCGAGGAGACTCGATGGGATCCCAGTTGGACAATTTATCCATATCAAGATTTTAAGAAAGATGTTCAACCCCTTCACGGTGTGCCGAAAAGGGAGTATAGAATGGTAGAAACGAGAACTGAACACAGAGGATTATATGCTAGGCTAAGGGGGGATCTCACTACACGATTTAGTTTTTGAACTTTTTAGTTATTATTTTAATTATTATTTTTTTTTAATTGGATTTATGTAATTTAAATGTCAAATTGGTGAAAAAACAACACTGCAATTGAAATTGAAACTAAAGGATTACATCAAAGTAGAAACATTGAAATTGAAAAAACAAAATTAAATTGAATGCAAAACAAAGGATTACATCGAAATTAAACTAAACAATTAAGACATCCAAAATTTAAAACTGATAAACTAATCCAGTGGAACAATGACATTATTACTATCCTCCTTCTCCTCCTTACCGGAATCAACGTCAACTGTGTTTGTGCATTGTTGTGCGTTTTGTGCTTCAATTTTATTTATTTCTTCTTGCCAGAGTCGCAGTTGTGTCTAATTTATCTTTGATGTGTCTATTCCGAAGATTGTCTTCATGTGAGCATTAAAAAGATTATGTTCAAGTGCCCTGCGACCTTTCCTAATTTCTGCAACCATTTTCTTACGCTCGACCATTATACCAATATCATTTTTTTTTAATATTTTTTTTAAAAATTCTTGAAAGTTAACATCGGAAGTTGAAGTTCAGTGGCTTCTTGAGCCGTCTTTCTGATCCTTTTAGCTTTTTTGTTGCCTAGTCCATCATATTTTTTTTTGTATTTCCATTAACATTAAGATTAGAATTATCATGTTGGGATACACCTATATTGGGTTACGGGATTTAGGTTGTCTCTGATGAAGAATAAGTAGATAGAGACCCTTGAGAAACGTTGTTTGTCTCGTAAGGGGATTGCTTTGGTACTTGATATCAATTCAACAGTTCAGGGTTAAATCGGTTCATGACTTTGAGGATGAAACATTCTTCATGTTTGAAACCGAACCACCTTTGAGTTCCAATGCCTCTCGAGTTTTTCGCATCTGTAGTTTCAACATTTAAAAATTAGTTACTACAATAACTTGATAAATTTTTAAAAATCAATTAAACAATTTGAAATGCAACTAACTCACTACATCGACTCCAGTATCATCGCTTCTTTTTTGGCGATTCACTTGCATCATCACACCTATCCAAATGCTCATTTCTTTGCTGATTATATGAAAACAGACTGACAACCCAGAGTAGTCACGTTTATTTGGATTCCCAGTTTCCTTGTCAAATATTTCAAAAAAATTCTTCCAAAGCGTTGCATGGAGTTGATTACACCATTGATAGCATCAAGGGTACATGATACATATCCTTTTCAAATAGCTTTATCTTCTAGAAGATAAAACCTTCGACCGTGAGGCTTTGGTGAACCCTTCCCTGATCAAGTATTTTGTGTTTGTGAAGATCTGGCCATTTCTTTCTGAGTTTTTTTTGAAAAAAGTTGAGATCAAGAAGCTGAGATGGAAAAATTTTAACTGTAATGAAAGTAAAAGAGTGTTTGAGTGGAAAATGTGTGATTTTGGAGTTGAAATTGTTTGAATTCATACGAAGAGAAATGAGAACTGTTAGATTTTAGCCGTTAAGATTCGACCTTTGTCGACTCAACTTGAGATGCGATGGGCAAACCTCTTGAACTACGAATTAACCAACCTGATTTTTTAGTTTACCCATCCTACTATAGAGGTATATTTGGTAAATTAACCAATATCTCCATCCCACTAGCTTTGTTTTAAATGAGACCCAAAACCTAATTTAACTAAATTAATAATTTATCATAAGCTTAATCAGAGTTTTACTTGCTGGATTATCTCGTGGTCCTCCCATGACAGTAATTGGAGATTACACGATTCGAACCATTATGAATTCCACTCAAATAAAAAAAGCCACGGGTAAACTCCTTGATTCAAGAACTATTACCGATTACTAAGATTCCGTTTTAATCTAAAGGAGCGGATCTTCTTTTATTTTGTTCGGTTAATAATGAAAAAAAAACAAGCTCTTATTTATTGGTGATAATGGTTCGAATCAAGGATTGAATTGAATAAAAAAACAAGCTTTGGATAAAAAAGAATTGAATATATCCGCGATAATTTTGAAATATATGAATATATAAGCAATCGGATAGAGAAATGGAATGAATAAATCTATCTACATCAACCCACACCCCGTAGGAAATCATGTAAGGAAGGGGATTCTTTTTTGTACAAATGGTACTTCGAGCTTGGAATGAGTATGAAAAAATTAACGATACTTCTTTATCTTTTGAGTTGTTCTGCCGGATCGGTCGCTCAAGATCTTTGGTCTCTACCCGGACCCGATGAAAAAAATGGGATCATTTCTTATGGATTCGTTGAGAATGATGATCTAGTTCATGGCCTATTAAAAATAGAAGACGCTCTGGTGGGATCCTCACGAACAGGAAAAGATTGCAATCAGTTTGATAATGATCGAGTGACATTGCTTCTTTGGTCCGAACCAAGAAATCCCTTAGATATGATGCAAAATGAATCTTGTTCTTTTGTCGATCAGAAATTTCTATATAAAAAAAACTAAAGAACAAGAACATCGTCAACTTCCATCCAAATTAGATGACCCAATCGACCAAGATCAAATAAACAAAATTTTATGTAACAAGATATATACGCCAACATGGGCGTTTTGTACTCAAGTTCCCAATTTTATCAACTCATTATTAAATTACAAATTCATTAAAAAAAAAAGAGAAAGATAAATTATTAAATTAAAATATGAGTAGTAAAAAGAAAAGATAAATTATCAAATCAAAATATGAGTAACTTACCGTTCGGTAGCATGTTGACAATGATTCGATTTTGGTACTTTGTTTGTCTTTTTTCCTGGTCGGCAAAGATTAATAAGAAATTAAAGTGCCTACCAGATATAAGCAAAATAAGTCCAAGACTCAACAATTTGAACTAGAGACCGGTCTCAGCAAACAAAGGGTGTTGCACTCCCGTTATATCAATCGGGGAAAACCACATGAAAACTTCTGTAAACTATTTTGAATACAAATCATTAATTAATCTAACATAATAACCATATAGTTGTGCATCTATGTTGTTTAATTCTCAACCCTTCGATCATAAATTGTTGTTTCCTAAAATTAACTAATGGATAGTACTTTTCTCAACTAATTATTGACAGCAAAATGCCCATTTGACTTGTGTTTATGTTCTTTTTAGCTTTTTTTTTTCTCTATCGACAAGCATTGCAAAAATCATCAAAAAAAATACAAAAAACAGTAGATTCTTGAAACAAAAGCAAACAAAAACAATCAATTAATTTTTATATTTTTTTCTTTGTTTTTCTTTTTAGATAATTATATCGTAATCAATTAATTGATTTATCTGGCAGTTTAGACATTCATATTTAAAAAAAAAAAACTTTAAGGTTCCTTGTTTCTTCGAGCTTGGTGAAAAATGAACTAATATCAGATCACAAATTATTTAAGTCTATATGTTTAAGTAATCTTGAAACCCTTTTATGAGGATAAGCTTGTTCAAGGCTAACTTCAAGATCTTAAAGTTATTTTCAACATGCTCCTTCGTGTGCTGTCTCTCTAGATTTAACATGCAGACATTTAACCGGATTTAATTTAATTATTATTTATTTCTTCATTGCTACAAGTAACAACCTAATTAGTAAATTCGGACCTCACTCTCATTAACTACCCAATAAACGATCGTTCCACATGCTCGTTTTTAATAACAAAACGAACATACCTTATATATATATATATAATATTTATTTATCTACTGTATATTTAGTTTTTATGAGTCTCCTAATGATATTAACGTTTTTATTTTATTATATATAGGACGATTTTTTAATATTGAATTTATATCTTTAAAATATATTATACACGTATGTATGTCATTCCGAATTATTGTTGAATTGCGAACGATTGATCGAATTTTTAATTGAATTTGATTTGTACGAATCCAAATAGTACTCATATCTTTACCGTTTTATACGTTTTACGAATTCCGAATTACTAACCAGGATAACAACAGAAACATTAGATACGCAACTTTCGACTTGAATAGGTAACGAGATACGAAAAAGGGGATCGAAAGATAACCACCACTGATTTGAATGATGAACATAGGCATATAATGTGCTACAATGTTCCCTTCTATTTTGTTAAAAGTAAAGTGGACTTCAACTAATCTCCTAATTTAAGCTCTGGTCTGAAGAAATAGGTGATTTAGTCTCAAGGGTATAATAAGTTTTTTTATCGACCGGTATCTTGATCATTTTTTTGGCATCACTCTCAACAATGCCATCCCATTTGTCATTTCATTAAGATAGAAAAATTAGTGGCTAAAAGGACTCCCTTGTTTCTGCCTCTAGAGGGCTGTGAATAATTTGATAATTAATACCACCACCTTTGAATTTGGCATGAGAATTTTTTGCAACAATAACCCATCTATCCTCAATTCGACATGCCAACTACTTCAAATCCACCAACGTACCCAGGAGTCTAATTCAAGCAACTCTGTTCCAACGACTGGCGAGAAAAGTAAAATGATTGATGTTAAAATGCACGCCTGCTGGAAGGTTAGTTCTCATCAAAACCTCATTAACGCCCACCTCTAATCATCTGATGCAACCGCAGATCCTACCTACCCATGTGCACAACAAGATAGATCGTATTACTCGGAACTTTTTTTGGGGACGTGATTCTTCTGTGCGGAAACTGCATCCTATTGGATGGGATAAAGTTACTAAACCAATATCAGCAGGAGGACTCGACATCAGAAAAAGTAGTCAGCACAACAAAGCCCTGTTCATGAAAAAGATCTGGAACTTACATGATCAACCTCACTCAATTTGGGTCAAAATATCCAATGAAAAATATCTCAGGTAACAACCGATTATCCAAGCCAACCACCCCATTCCTTCCTCTTCTAGTCCTCAATAAAGACAATTAGCATCTCTTATACCTCAATTCAGATCTCTAACCTTCCACCGCATCGGAGATGGACTTTCCACCCCTACTGAGGCCAACTGGATACCACACTTCCCAAATCTAGATCCTCACCGTTGTCACCCTATCCAATCAGTAGTGGATATTATTGACTTTATTCATCATAGCTGGTCCCATAATAAGCTAAACTTCCTTCCGCCACTTGCATCCCAAAAAATCATAAACATTCACCTACCCCAAGATGCCCCACCAGATACAATCATCTGGCCATGTTCCAAAACAGGAAAATACACCACTGCATCCAGTTATACCATCCTAACTCATGAAATACACCTTTCCACTCAAACTCCCAACCCACCCACCAAATTCCTCTGGACTCTATCATGTCCACCAAAAATTCGGCTTTTCTTGTGGAAAGCCATCAACACCTACCTTCTCAATCCTAAATCGCATTGGAATCATCAATACAGATAGATGCCCCCAATGCAATTCGGAAACAGAATCAGCTGATCACATCCTTCTCTATTGTACAAAGGCAGAGACAGTGTGGAATATCCTTAGTAATCGAATGTCGAGAACCCTTCTCACACAATCTTCCCCTCCACCTTTCATTTCCTCTCAACATCTATTTCAAATCTCCTACAACAACCAGGTCCAGCAACCTCCATTACATCTTTCTATTTTCTATTGTGGCCACTCTGGATAGCAAGAAATGGTTTTGTTTATCACCACCAGGAAACACCCTCAGATATCATAGTAATGCGAGCAATCCATCTTCACCAAAAAAATTTATGGGTTAAGAAAAATATTCTTTCGGTTATCCCTGATGATACTCCAACTGCTATTCAACTTACTGGCGTAAAACGAACGACAATCATATCGGTCGACTGGTCCAGCCTTATCTTGGAATAGATCAAGGCGCAGCTAAAGGTCACCCTGGAATCGCATGCGCGAGATTTATATGCAGAGATTCACAATCGAGAACGATAATAACTTTAGTACAACCACTAGGAATTACCACTGTGTTATTGGAAGAATCCTGGACATGCTATTAGCCTCCAGAACAGCGATTGAGAGACTTCGGACGAAAGTTATCTTTGAGATAGATTCTGAAAATCTATTTCGTTTTTTAACCTCCCCAACGACCCCGTCTTGGTATTTATCTGGAATTATTGCAGAAATACAACAAAATCTTCACCGAAAACCACAATACGAGATCCAACACAATTATCGGGAAGGGAACCAAGCGGCCGATGGTCTGACTAATCACGTAGTAGATGGAAGTCAAAGCGGCAATTTATTTACAAAAATTTGGAACATAATAACACCTACCTTTATAAACTAAATTGTAATAAATGACTCGGGATATCACTTATCCTCGTGTAATCTCCTTTTAATTTAATAAAATCTATATTATCTCAATAATTTTTTTTTATCTCCAACGTGTTCATAGGCGACATCCATATTTATTTTATCCAATTAGCATCAGCCAGACTCCATTTAGCTGCCACTTTCTTAGGATAAACAGTTAAATTTTGGTTGTCTTCGAGGGATGCTATAGGTAAACAAGAAATAAACTTCTTTGATGACGCATGTGATAGATTGATTTTTGTAGTTGAAAAAAAAAGCGAGTAAACTTCCCACCGCGTCTTTCCTCTCCCCAAGGTCGAGCCCTAAAGGTCATTGTGTGTAGGAAAAGGGAGTGAACCAGAGGGAACTGGGTCGATCTGAAATGGCGAAGCATCAGAAGCATAACTGCATACTCACACGATCTTTGCCGAGAGAGAGGAGCATTCGGTGGAACCAGTGAACTACACTTGCTTCTGAATAGATGTGGGGACAGAGGGCTCGTGGTACCTGCTGCCCGCCCTTTCTCCTCCGCTTTGAGAACCGTGTGAACGGAGAGTGGCAGAAGGGAAGGAGGTCCTCATACAGAGTAGCACACTGTGACTTGAGCGGGAGATTGGGGAATGGTTTGCGACTGAAGGAAGTAGGACTCGGCCTCCCGTACCATCTTTAAAAAAGACACTAGTTGTTACGCTGCCTTCCAATATCATTGAGTAGCATGCATGGCCCGGGGAAGGTCACTTAAGTGGGAGAGTCGTGTTATGGGTAACCTTCTTGCACGGTTCAGAGAGCACTTGTGTATGTGATGCAAGTGAACGTGATTTCTATATTTTCACAAAATCTAAAGAACGCAACTATACCTGTTGAAGACTTAAGAATTCCCTTACTCAGCAAGCTACCCAGCAATGACTTGTCTAGTCTTTAATCAGATGATGTTTTGTGGATACGGTCATACTAGACTCATCACACACAATGTAGACCATACCGGCCGGTACGGTCGAAATATCGTCGATTTTATTGGTATTGGGCCTCACCCGATACGAAATATCTGATATTGCTAGAACGGTATTTGACCAAAAATATCGGCCGATACGAGTTGATCGAAATGGCCGATATGGACGATACGGCCGGTTTTCAATTAAAAAAAAATCAAAAAAAAAAAAATTCCAAAAAAGAAAAAGAAAAAGTTCTTATCATTGTTCCAGGGTTTTCAATTGTTACTCATGTTTTTTATGGTTTTAAAAAAATGAGTACTAGTTTTATATCTTAATAGGTCTAATATGGAAAAAACATTTGATATAAAATTATAGGTATAAAATATGTGGACCGATATTTCGCCGATATTTAAAACCGAAATTTCCCCGGTATAAAGGCGTATCAGTGTACTGTTCTCGACCGGTACGAACCGAAATGCGGTATGGACTACATTGGTCACACACTATCCGTGGTATGCAAAACCGTGATTCATAATGAACCGTCGAGAAAACTGCCCAATAATCGCATACCCAGAAACAAAAATAATGAACTGTTATTGGGAACGGTGGATCCCAACTGAATACTATGAAACCCACAAAAAAAAACTTTTTGGTGTGAATAACGGTCTTTTGGGCGGTTCATTAAGATTCTTCGTTTGCAAAATTGGTTACCTTTACAGAATTCACTATTCTAATTACTTACAGAAAACAAACACAGATACGCCCGCACGCTTGCATCGGGGAAGTATGTTACATTTGAATTTCCCGAAGAGGTGGATAATTTTGAGATGATAAAGTTAAAGTTATTATGAGAAACAGAGTCAATTTTGGTTTCTAGTGTGTGCCCATGGTGAGAAATGTACTATAGACTAGTAGTGCACTAGAATGAAAAAGATTGAATATAGAAATTTTATGGTTTTATGATTAGTACAAAGGACCTGTCAGGGCTACACGTGAAGTTCTCTTGTTAGATAGAAAATTGACGAAAGAATATAGTCATTTGTTGGTGGTTTATAACTGTCAATTTCTATTCATAATACAGTATTTCAAAGCAATAGTCTCGTACAACTTCTGATTTTTTGAAGTTTGAAAGTTTGAAAACACACAACAAACCTGGTGTTGTTGTTGGTAATAATTCGTGGGTTTCCTCCATGTTTCTTCTTGTTCCCCATTGAAAAAAAATACTGATGCGATTAATTGAAGCTATACGCAATTTAATTAAGAAATGCCATGCTTCAAAATTAATAAATTAAGACTTACCGAGAAAACTATTAGTTCTTTTTGCCTAGGGACGACACCATGGCCAGTTTGCATTGTCGGGATCTCCTGGTTGAGGTTTTTTTAAATCAAAATTGATATGTTTAGATCGAAAAGTGAAGTGAAGTGAGGAGAAAGTTAATTAGTAGTTACAGACTTTGATTGTTTCTAGTGATACATCATATTTATACATATTTTTTCTTTTTATGAAGAATAATACTGATATTGTAGATAATATTAGCCAACTTGGCGATTAGTGTTTGTTACAACAACACTATTATATAAACTTGGTTAGTCATATCAACAACAAAAGTTTATATCGAATCAGACTTATTGAACCTGGTTAATCGTATAAATAACAAAAGTGAACCACCATGGTACCTGCAGGACATGATTGTCGAAATTTGGGTCTTACTACAAACCCTACAACAATATTCTATTTAGCATATCTATAGAGAAGGTAACCAGGCAGCTGATGTCTTCGTAAACTATGCAGCCGACATGAGCCAACAAGGAAACCATAATACAACCTTCTGAGAGTATTTGGTGCCCGATTTTCTATCGAGGTTTATTTTAGATGACTCGAGGGGTACGTCATACCCACTTGTAATCACGTTTTAATTTTTGTATCTATATTATTGCTTAAAAAAATACTATAAATTTGCGCATTTGAGGTAAAATCATGTATTGTACTAGATCGATGTACCATGAAGAGTAAATTGTATGGGCACATTACGATGGAAGTTGTAAATGTGATCGGGGG
>JAJJMC010019642.1:18059147-18097727 GCA_023531435.1 Papaver californicum
CCCCCTATTGTCTACCGTTGACACACGATTGTCTCCTGGAAGATCAAAAAATATTATATTAAAGTTTCTATAATTACACCTGCCAGTACTGAGAGGGATAATAAAAGGAAGAAGGATATCAATAGAACGGACCACACAAAGAGGGTAATCTATACATAGTCATTCCAGGTCCAAGCATGTTGAAGATAGTGGTTATAAATTTGGGCAACTTCGTTCCGTAGATGCACTTAAATGGATCTAGGTGCGGCTCGTTCAGTTAGTTGGGAGGAAGATAAGACGGAGTGGCTGATTGAGATTCTAGCACTTTATATGTATACGTGTACTTGTGAACCATCAATGAGGTTCTGATTGATGAGTAGTTCCAACTGATGGCATGCATCTCGCTAAGGGGAAGCAAAGACCCTTCCTTTAGTTGAAATCCCTTGTTAATGGATATGGTGGAACATAGTTCAGATCTTAGTGTGATAATTGAAAAGTAGAGGTTGGTACTTGTGGATTTAGGGGAAAAAAAAGATGGACACCATTTGCTTCCCAATGCATTCATCCAATTGGATGAGGTTTATTGAAAATTGTACTTTTCAAGTCTCACTCTTCACTCTCCAGGGGCTTCCTCCAGATATTCACGCATTAGTCGAGTGCTAGTTTGGATCAAGAACAAGACACCTGACCGAGCTGCAATCTCTTATAAAAGGCGCCTGCCCCGCAGGGCTATCAGAAATAAACTTCTGAAAAACAGTCGGGGAGGGTTGTCCCTCCTAAAGAAATACCGGGCAGATTAACGTAAATATCTACCACAAGTAACTTCTCTTTTTTAACAAAGATAAAGTGAGTATTTCTGGTCCTTGTGTATTAGGTCTAACTTTGCTTTTGCTTGACTAGCACGAAACTCCTTTCTTTATGTAGTAATTTGAGAATTGGCTTGGTGATGATAATGGGTTTTTTTTTTTTGCAGTGCCCTTGTCCTTATCTCACTGGTTTGGTAGGTTATTTCATTAGCTGGCTTGAGTGGGATTCCTAAGTGAGTTATTTTCTCTCGTTAGTCACTTTGGTTCCAAGGTTATTAGCTTTCATAAGTTGGCGGCTTCTTAGTATTCTGGAGACTTAGTTAGTTTGGTAGTTCAACAAAGGACATTGGTAAAAGCGGTGCGACTGCAGATGGATACTGGCCAAGATAAATTCCTTTCTAGAGGTGTCGTGGTTTTGACTCACTTAACCCTAAAAACGAGCTCACTAAATGTACCCTCATTGATATATTTTTTCATCAAAATCCACTTCAAATTACGATGTTTTTTTTTGCTGAGACCTTCCACGTTTCAAGTTCCATGTTACCTATGCATTTGGAGGAAATCATGGATGAGCTACCTTTATATGTAATGTGTCATTATGTGGTAGTATTATCCAAATTTGATATAACTTTTGACGGAGGAATACTCAAATTTATATGTGGAGGCAAACTTGAGTCGTGTGGAAATGTCAAAGAGGCTTGTTATAGACGTGTGTGTCATGAGGAAAGCACCTGCTTGGCTGATGTCAAGTGTGATTTAGTTATTCTTAGGAGAAAAACAAGGTAATTCCGATCTGTAGAGATGTTGTGATAAGGTCGGCTTTGTAAAAAGGGTAATGTCTGGGAGAGGTCAAACGTTGACCAAATAGGGTTGTCTGTCATTTAGACGAGTAGAGGCATGACCGTCTCTGTAGTGGATTGTCCAACCATAAGAAAAGATGAGCCTTTGTACAATCATATGAGCAAGGTGGAGGTTGAGTGTAAGCCTTAGGTGTCAAGGATCGACATGGGTATTGGTGTTATGCTCAGCTAGGCATTGGTGATGAGGCTCAGCTGGGTGCGGAAGCTCACATGGGTGCTGAGGTTCAGCTGGGTGCTAAGGATGACCTGATAATAGGGATTTCAATGAGTCTGGGTCCTTTCGGGTACCACTGGACCCGGACCCTATTCCTAAATTTAAGGACCCAGAACTTGACCCGTTAAAAAACCCAGATACCCGTTGGGTACTGAAAAACTATCAAGTTTTTTCTTAAAATCTTGATATCTTCTTCTTTTTCGCTTGAATCCAAATTATGCTTTTACAAGTTTATTGTTATTTCTTTATTAATGTTCTAAATAAAGGTTAAACATAAGAGAGAAAAATAGCAAATGAGAAAAAAATCAAATTCAAACCTAAAAAAATCCTTTCAATTTTAATAAAAAAATCAATAAAATAGTGAAATAAACGGGTACCCGTCGGGTATATCCGGTTGGACCCGATAAGATTTCGGATCCAAATCGGGTATACCCAATTAATGGGTCTAATTCAAGGACCCGGACCCAATTCACCCGGTTCCGGGTAATGGGAACCCATTGACAGCCCTACCTGGTAGGATGCAGAAGCTCACCTGAATGTGGAAGCCCACCTAGGTAGGATGCGGAGGCCCACTTGGGTGCTGATTTCAGCTACCTAGGGTGATAAGGCTCAGCCTCCGACTTGGATGTGAGCTTCATAAATCCCGAGTGTGTCTTCACTGAGCAATCAAACTTGACCTAGATTGTTCGGTTTACAAAACAACTGTTTTTCCCTGATCGTAACATGAATATTTTATCCATGGTCGAAAAAATCACCATCCACAATTTTCTATATATTGTTTATTTAAAAAGTTGGTGATACACTCCTTATCCTTATTTATTTTTTTTAGAAAAAGCCCTTTCTACGTAGGATTAGATTGGTTATATCTTAAAATACGAAGTAAGAAGCGGAGATAAATCTTATCTTCAATGCAGCCACCGACCCTTCTTTTCCTTTTTAATAATCAAGATTATTCCTTGCTATATTCTTATTTGTGATAGTCGGAAGTACTTATTAGTATTTTTTTCCAAATCCTTAGTGAACTTATCTGTAGATTTCAGCTTGTAAAAGTCATGCTAAATTTGGTGCCATCTCTTGAGTTACTATTGATCCAGATGTCCATGTTGTTGTTATTAACAGAGTAGGGATGAACTTAAAGCATTTCCAAATGAATTTGAAGGAAGTTATCCTTTGGTTAATGTCACCAAAGTGATTTTCATTCCATAGCAAGAGATGATCAAGCGAAGAGTGATTTTTCTTTTTGAAAGTTTAAAAACAGGCGAGCCAACAACAGAAGTGCTCCATGCATTTGCAATTTCACTAGCACAAATATTATCATTAACGAAATAATAAAAGTGTAATTGGCTTCCACATGCTTATTTGAGTATAACCAGAAGATGACATTATTGGACTATGGTTACTGCCTAGCTACATGGTTCAGAAGGAAAAACCCTATTCCAATTTTCATGGTGCGTGACATGTCAATCCTAGATCTTTTCCTACCAGTACGTAGGTTGTTATTTGTCCACGCGGCATAAACGGTATGACATTACCCAACAAATCTAAGATCTTCAAAACCAAATTCGATGAAAATAAAATTGATCCAACTATCAGAAGGCAGAGGAACCCTGGGGATTATCCATTAAGTGAATGTTAAGACCACTTGATAATATCCATGGTTGAAATTTTTTGTGATTTAATCCCGAATGAAGTTCCATGATTTCTTTTCCAGTGCTATGCAGACCAACACACACTATTTGATGAAACAAACCATTTAACTGAACAACTGATAGGACTCCAAAAACCATAATTTCAAGGTCTGGATATTGAGAAGGTGTTAATAATGACATAAATTTAGTTTATATATTCTTGTTTCACACAAGAAAATTAGATCAAGATTTTGAATTCTAGTTAAATCCTTTAAATGATTTCTGGTGTTACAAAAGGAGAAGCCCTGAAAATTCAATTATATTATTTTCATATTTAGGTGAAAATTTAACCAACGAGTTGAAGAATTCTTAATATGAAGAAAATGCACACTAATATTAATTAAAATAAACTGTGAAATTGATTAAAGTGAAATGAGGATTGAATGTAATATGAATATATATATTGATGACAAGATATGACGATGCTGAATGTATTATGCAGGTTAATACTACAAATATTTTGTTTGACACTTATTATAGTAGGCTTGTTATTAATAACATCAATACAATATTTATCTTCTAACCAAATACCCTAACATTTGAAAGGCCTTAGCCATTTTTCCAACCGGGCATAGTATTTGATGAAACAAAATCGCAAAATATATAAAATATGTTAGAAATGAGGGATAAACTAAGAATAATTCATGGTTTTACTGAATGAATACTAACATGCAAGATATATAGTAGGCTTGTCTCTTTTTAAAGGTAAGCAATACAACTCTAGAAATATATTGATGTCAGTTAGAATGAAAACGAACGATAAAACTCCAGAAATAGTTTGATGTGAGTTAGAATGAAAACCAACGATATTCGTAGTCCTACCAAAATGATCACTAAAAGCAAGTTCAGTGGGACTTGGAAAGATGGATGGACAAACCTATATTTGGACAGTGGAAAAACAATTTATTGAGACATATATAGTCGACCGTTGTAGGTTGAGATAGACCTATGATTCAACAACGGCCAAATTCGTAACGGTCAAACTCAGTAACAGTCAAAAAAACGACTATTTTTTCAGACTTTATAACCTTTGTAGGTTGAGATAGACCTAATATGATTCAACAACGGTCAAATTCGTAACAGTCAAAAAACGACTATTTTTTCAAACTTTATAAATTCAACATTTATTTAACTTCTCTGCTCACACCAAATTCAATCTTCTCTACATATTTTCTCCACAAAAAACTCCTTTATAATTCTTATTTCACTTCTCTAAATTTTTCCAAAATTACCATGTCTCAATCTCAAGATATTAGTCGAACAAGAAATAGAAAACCACCTAGGAATAAATATAGCCAACCTCTAACGACGACATAAGAAGGTTCGGATGAAGAGAACAATCCCAACTTACTTTTAGGTCGAGATTTAGCGACAACTCAAGGGTCATCTGTCTACAAAAACAGAGCGAGATAGTGCCAATCAAAAACCAAGAGGTGGTTGGTATGAAGTTAACAAAGTTTATGCAAAACTTCCTCCTAGTGCTAAAATTGTTGTCGATAAATTTCCTTGGATTGCTTTATATATAGATACGTAGAAACATTCAACCAAATTGTTGTTTATAATGATGGAAAGTTGGTGGTATACTACACACAAGTTTCATTTTCAAGAATTCAAAATACTATGTCATATATTTTGATTTATAATTTTTATACAATCAATACGAAGATTAAATAAAATTAACAATTTTAATGTTTTTACATGAATAATACTATTAGATTTGTGTTTCCTACTTGGGATACCTTGCGGTAGGGAAGATGATCACTAGTACAAATATGGGCTTTTGTGACAGTTCAATATTAAAAAATATGACAGTTCACGAATGAATTGTTGCAAAAGGATTAACTCTACGATATAGGTAACAGTTTTTTAACAAAACTCACACTAATAATGGTGAAAAACCGTGACAGTTTTTGAAATTGTTACTGAAAAGGTATACAATGACAGTTTTTGTATAAAAATGTTGTTATACGTTAATATATATTTCTCAAGCTATGGTAATTATTATGTGAAAACTGTCATCATTATAATGTCATACATAACAGTTTTTTAATTACCCCACTTCTATTTATAGTGAAAGTTTTGAATCAAAACTGCCACTATCATAATTATCCATATGATCTACCATAAAGTATTTTCTGGTGTAGGATGTTGTTAGTTAGAGTCCTTAACCATTATGTATGGGTAGTGGGTCTGTTTTGTTAGTGGGTTCTTTGGTTCCTAGATCGTAGCTTGTTGTATTATTGTTAGTTTGACACGTGTTACCCAGTAAAGGAAAACGATAGGACACGTAGAATAGTGGGTAGGGGCTTAGGTCAAGGAGAAAAGGGATTTTCATTCCATTTACTCATATATGTGTTTTAAATCTAAGGTTTCGTATGCGCTTAATATCTTTCTCAGAATTCTTCAGAGATCTAGTGAATAGAGTTACCTATGGTAGAGATCTTTTTTTCAAGCCTCAATCAGATCTAGGGTTGCATAATCTTTTGAAAAGAGCAAATGATGTTAACTTCCTTCCTTCCCACATCCATTTCTTCTTATGCTTATTGTAGTATTTCAAATCAGGGTTTCGATTTATTCCTCATCTGCATCACCATCACCATCACCACCATTGTGATAGCCAAATTTCTGGTATCATTGGGATCACAACCAAAAGTATATAAACTCCAACAAAATACATTTTCTTATCCTGAATTGCTTCACCATAACATTTTGAAAGTAAAATCGAGAAGACACAAGAGTTCATGTGATTCAATCAACGAAACTATTTACATCTAAAAATAAATAGTTTGGATCAATTGGAAAGATCAAATTTACATTTATACAGAAGAAAAGAAAAGAGAAAATAATTTATATTAATAAGATGACTTCGTGTTTATCATAATCATGTTAATCTTGAATCAAATGAACTAAAATAATTACATAATTTCATACCTAAGCCCTTTGATATTACTCCAAGGACTTCAGTCTAATTTTCCTCTTCTGATTTTTCCAACCCCTTTCCCTGTTAATGAGCTTGGTATTTATAGCTTAGTTGATGGAGCCCACCAATCTACCTTTCCACATATTTATTCTTATCCATTCTTGGGACAATGTGTAGTTCTGCAAAGCCTTTTTACAATTCCCGCACGGTCTGATTGTTCCTTCCGTAAATCTTAGCCTGCGTACTGCCTGTTTCCCGTAGTTTCTTACGGATTATCCCGCACTTCTTCTGCGGTCTTGTAGTTAAGTTATTATTTTAGACTGGAATGACTATTGCGATCTTATTTGAATCATTGCATGTTGGACACGTAGCTATTTAAAGTGATTCGTCATGCTTTAATTCTTTGCGTTCCGCTGCTTAGAGAGTTGATACGTGTCAGTCATGCATCGGTACTCATTATTACTATTTATTGTGTCAGGCTTTCCTACAACTTGTTGTCAGTCGAGCAATTAAAGTTGTCTGTCTTGATCAGTGCACCTTACTTTCCCGCAACCCACGTGTAAGTCAAGCAGCGAGGCTATCTGTTTTGTGTAGTGTGCCTTACTTTCCCGCAACCCATGTGTAAGTCAAGCAGCGATGCTATCTGTTTTGTGCAGTGTGCCTTACTTTCCCGCAATCCACGTGTCGGTTATGCATTAATGCTGCCAAGATCACTTTAAAGATTTTATAACTGTCAATTTAGCGCTTTCAAAAGACTTTGTTCCAGTGTTTCTCATCTCTTCATAGCTCGTTATTTCTCCAATAGTTTTCAAACACGTGTTCCTCAGATTTTATTCTCTCACAATTTGCCCTTTTTTTTTTCAAATTTTGACAGTTGTTAAATAATTTTGAAAAAAAAGAAAAATAATGATTACTTTTCTATTTCCCATGCTTGCATTAACTCCTTGTTACACTTTTCCCTATTTTTCGCTAGCATTAACTCACTTTTGCACGTTTTCTTCAGTTAGCGCTTTTCCAGGAAATCAAATTTCTGAATTTTATTTGTTTTCAGTTTTTGACGGTTCGTCAGTTTCAACTTTCCCCTATTTAATACCAATTATTTTTCTTCATTCCATTCTTTACACCTTTTGTCTTCTCCTTCTTAAAGTTGCAGTACTTTTCATTCCTTCAAGCTTTTCAAAGATTCTTCAATATCTTTTCATTCTTCTCAACTTCTGCAATTCGAAATTCTTTCATCGGGATCCAGTATTTGCTATTATCAAAGTATTCTTCTTAGATTCTTCTACTCCTCTGTAAGTTATTCCTTTGTTTTTACTCTTTTCCGTGTTTGCTTGATTATTATTCACTGTCATGTAGATTATTTTGAGTTTAATAGTTTAGATGATTGGTTGTTCTGACACGATTTCTGATTTCTCTTGATTATAGAATAATTGTTATCTTATTGTTCTTTTATTTTGTTACCTTTTATTCTGCTCTTGCCTTTTGATCTTTATTAATCTTTATTTTTTCCTTCTTCCCTGTAGATAAAAATCTATCATGGATGGAAAAGGTAAAGCTCGAGTTTCTGATGATGCTTCTCGTTAAGATGATCAACCTTTACACAAGATGCCATCCCGATATCCTGTATCGAGGAGTCATCCTTCGGAACCTGCAAGGTCCGCAAGTGTCCAAGCAGTGAATAATCTTGTTCCTAAAGACAAGCGGGCTCACAAAAGTTGTAGCTTCAGGTCTATAGATCTCGAAGATTTCAAAAGGATCCATGGTCTCGAAGGATTCAAAGTCTCATTTTTCGATTGCGCTTCCGATGAAATTTCCCTGGCAATCATAAAGGGTTTTCAATATACCAATGTTAGATTATTAATTCCCGCAGGAGCTATAGATGCGGGCTTATAGCTTCCCTTGTATCAAAAAGAGAATCCTTATCAATTTGAAGTCCTTGCGAGTCGTAATTAGTCTCACCAAGGCTTAGTGCGATTAGTTGCGCAATACAATGGAAATTGGTGGAGAATACTTGATGAATGCAACTTACGTAGCCAAGGAAGGACCGGGTTTACATGCTATGTTCCGGACATTAGGTTAAGCAAGTATTATACAGTGGCAAATTTCCATGACACGTATGCGGATAATGTTTCCGCAAAGAACTACAAGAATTGGAGTGTTGTCCCAAACCGTAAAGGTGGGAAGGGGTCTTGTTTACTATCGGAGATTGACAACGTGAAACTGAAGTATATTCAGGGAACAATGATTCCTCTTAGAGAAAGAGTTCGGGAAGATCACGATTATAAATGGTATCGCACCCCTCTTCTTATTGAAGGTCCCTGGGTCTCCGGGTCTGCCTGCTTCCAATAGTGTAGTGTACGACCTTCTCACTCGTTTCAACGGTTATTGCCCTTACAGATTAAATTTTTCTGATTTCAAATTCGCTCTTTTCAGCGAGGTACGTATTTTTACTTGAGTATAAATGTAATGCTTAGAGTATAGTTTTCGTTTGATAGTAATTTTTTTTTTCTTTTACTTTTTATAGTCGCAAATTGATTCGGAGACTGAGTCGATGGATGATGAAGGAACCCAAGATGAAATGAGGTTAAAACGCAAGGCCGCACCTCTTCCAGAAAAGGTATTATTTTATCCGTTGACTTTTTTTTTTTTATATATATTGCTTTTAGAATTTCCTTTGATGAAGTATTGCGGTATATTTACAGGGTCAGAAGAAATCGAAATGCCCGCCCCGTGCTTCTACAGATAGAGAAGAGGGTGAGATTCATGATTCTCCTCTCCCTCATCCACGTTCTAGGGGTGAAGGAAGTTCTGCTGCAAAAAGGAAAGAAGGAGGTCAACGTATTCCCCTTTTACTAACGAACTCCGAATCTTCGGGACAACATGATGCCGTGGAAGAAACCTCGCAGATTCCGAAGGATTCTTCGGATCAAGTTATTGTCCCTGATCCTTCTTTCTATCTTGAATTCTCTCCTCTTCCTGGGGATGAGCCGCTTGAAACTGCTTCTAATGAAGATGGGGCGACTGATGAAGAGGATCGCAACCCTCAGGCATCTATTGCAGAGGTAGTAGTGGCCCCGCATGCACATGTTGCGGAAACAGAGGTGGCCCTGCAAGCGCATGTCGCGGAAACTGAGGTATCCCCGCAAGCACAAGTTGCGGAAATAGAAGAGCCGACAAGCTCCAGTATAGAGAATAATGTGCCCTCAAGCATCATGACAAAAGCTATTCATGTTAGGCCTGCTGGTGCGAGCGGAGTTGATGCTGATGAAACTCAACCGAATCTAGAGTTTCCTCAATCGAACAGAAGAAAGGAAGTCGTGGAGGCTTCTATTCTCTTAAATAAAGAAGAAGAAGCTTTCATATGGTTCATGTCAAAGAATCTTCTCTCCATTCTATTCAATTCTCTTCCGTTCAAATCCGATAGTTCTTCGGTTTCTCGATTACGCAAATCTATGGAAGTTGTTCCATACGATGTGGTTAGAGATGCCTGGTTAAAAGATCAAAGAGAAGATGTTGATCCTTCGTTCCGCATCATCGAGCCCTCTTCGCCTGCGGATACACTTGCACTTGCTGATGGGAAAGTGTATTCCTTCCTCAACAGACTCTTGTACAGGTATTTTAACTGTCAACTTACTTATTAATTTCTTCTTATTACCTATTCTTATAATAATTTTAATTTCGTAGCTTGGTCGGGGTCAAAGCGCCCTACATACTGCGTATCAGTTCTACAAGGCGCGGTCCTCCATGATGGTGTCCCAAATCAGAGATGTGGAAAATGACGCCTTGGACCTGCAATAGGAGAATGATAAACTCCGCCAACAAGCGTTGAATCTTCAGAACCAAGGTTTTGATCTTTCTTTTAGTTACTTTTTCCTTTCTTTTATTTCTCCTCTTCTGAACTACTTTATGGGATCACCGGGGGATTCATAACTTGTATCTAGGATGCAGCATAAGATTACACAGTTGAGAGATCATGTTTTGAAAGTTAATAATGAGAATGTGGAGGTGAAGACAAAATTCAATGATCTTATAGATAGTTCATGATTCGATTATTCAGAAATATAATAAATTAGGGTCACAACATCGACTTTTATATGTGGAAAAAGTTCGCAAGAAAGTTGAATTTGACGCCATTTTGTCGTGGACTAAAAGTTGCGTTTCTGAAGCGCGGGCAATATCCAAAAAATTGGAAGAAGAGAACCGCAAGCTTTGCATATAGCGGCAGAATATCCTTTCGGGATTTTCCCAATCTGGTTCGTATCATCATTCAGGACTTTCTTCGTACATCGCTCAGCTTATTAAAGACAGAGACAATTCTACTGCAGAGACTTATGCCAAGGGAAAAGCTCTTTCGGATGCTCAAGCTACAATTCTAAACTTATCTGATTCTTCATCGCGAGAGTGATATTCTCCGGTTGCACAAAGAAATGGACAAATGCACATCTAAGTTAAACCATTTGCGGGATAATGAAACAAAATTATCTCGGTGTCAACAGCATCTTGAAAGACTTAAAGCCAATTACAACAAGCTTTTAGAAGAATATGATTTCCTTGATATTACGAAAGATGGTCGTGAGCTAGTAGAGTTTGAATTCCTCGCAAACATTCAAATTTAATTTTTATCGCTTATTAATTAATTTGTTATTTTAATTTCAGGTTTTGAAAAAAAGTTTAAGGACGCAACAGCAAGAGCTGCTAAGGATGAGGGAGAGCTTGGTGCCGCAACCACTAGGATTGAAGAACTCAATAAACAACTTAAGCTATCTTCTGCTAAGGTAAAGGAAGCACAATCTCAGCTTGAGCTTGCCTTCACGAAAGCTAATAAAGTGCAAGCTCAACTTGAGCTTTCTTCTTCCAGATTTAAGAGTGTTGAAGAGACTCTAAAGCATGAGGCTATGAAGAACGAAAGCCTTGTTCGGATTTAGCTACCGGAAGAGGGAAAATAAACTTTTTGAAAAATAGAATCCAGGCATGTGAAACTGCAATAACTCAATTCAAAGTGGAGATTGCAAATAGAAAAGCTTACATTGAATGGTTAAGAGTCGAGGCTAAAGCTAAAATTGCAAAAGTAGTTAATAACACTCTTGATATAGTAGAAGCTGATGGATTTACAACAGTTTATAAGCGCCGATATGTTCCAAACAATCCTCCCTTCAAAAGCACTACTCCTGCTTCATAGCTTTCTCTTTGTTTTTTTGTTCTTCTTCATTCCTTTATTGCAGTTGCTTTTTCATTTTTCCTTGTAACTTTGTTCCTACAAAACAGATTTTGAATATACTTTAATTATTAATTTATTGTATGAGTGTAATTTACTTTGGCCGCAAGGATATTTTTATACTTGTGTTATATTATGGGTGTAATAATGTCTTACTCCACTCGGGCCAGGAGGAAGTTAGGATGCGGTCCCGAAAGTCTCCTAAAATGGAGAAAGATACAACAGTTAGATTCACATTAGGCAACCTTGTTGGCGAAAGACCCAATAGTCACACTCATAGATATTCATATGGACTTTCTTAGAGAGGTTACATTTGTAGCTTTACCTAATATGAACTCGGATTGTCGTATAATCGTATTGCTACCTTGAGCAATTCCTGAAGTGGAGAGTACCTGATATAAAAACCAATATGATGTTAGACATCTCTATTGTGATAAATCTCAGTCATAGATACTTATCTGGATCTTTTAGGAAGATTATATTTAATATGCATTACCTATTTCGAATAATTTTTTTTTTGGCTCAATTGCATTATGGATCAAGGATAGTAGGGTTTGAGATATTGGGCGTTCAAGGATGTTGGAAAATTCCTCCATCCATATTTCGCAAGTGGTACGATCCTTGCCCTGCAATGCCTTGTATAATATAAGGTCCTCCCCACATAGGTGCAATTTTTCCTGCTGTTTTATCTCTTTGGTATTTCGGGATTTGCCGCAAAACATATTGTCCTTCTACAAAATTCCGCATCTTTATGTTTTTACTGTATTCTTTTGCCAGTCTCCTTTGATAATTCTCCATTTTTTAAGTGTAACTTCTCTTCTTTCTTCTATATCATCCGACTTTTCCAACATTAAATCTGAATTTAAAATTTTCTTCCATGCCTCTGTTCTTGTAGTGGGTAGAATGACTTCCGTTGGAATAACTGCTTCTGTCCCGTAAGTAAGAAGAAATGGTGATTCTCCAGTGGATTCTCTTCTAGTTGTACGGTATGCTCATAATGTATTATGAAGCTGTTCACACCACCGTTTATGATGACCATCAAGAGTTTTCTTTAGATTCATGGCAATTGTCTTATTTGTTGCTTCAACTTTCCCATTGTTTTGCGAATAAAGCGGAGTAGACTTATTCTTTTGAATATTAAATGCTTCAAAAAGCATATCAATATTTTTTCCTTGTAATTGTTGTCCATTATCCGAGACTATGGCCACCGGAATTCCAAATCTACAGATAATACTCTCAAATATGAATTTAAAAACATCGGTATCTCTAATATGTGCAAGAGCTTTGGCCTCAACCCATTTAGTGAAATAATCTGTGGCTACAATCAAATATTTTATGTTTTTAGTTCCTTCTACCAATGGTCCAACAATGTCTATCCCCCATTTTACAAATGGCCAAGGGCTAAGTACCGAATTAAGTTCTGTTGCGGGAGCTCTTATCTTTTTTGCTTATCGTTGGCATTCTTCACACCTTTTTACCATGTTTTCCGCATCTTTATGCATAAATGGCCTATAATAACCTTGCATCTTTGCCTTTAAAGCTAGTGATCGTCTTCCACTATGATTTCCAGCATCACCATAATGTATATCTTTGAGAATTCGCAGCCCTTCCTCTCGTGATAAACATCAAAGTAACGGTCCTAAAAAAGACTTTCGGTAAAGAATTCTATCCCGTAACTGATAATTTACAGATGTTTATTGCACCTTCCATGCTTCTTTAGAATTTGCGGGTAATTTTCCATTTTTCAAATATTGATGGACTGAAACTCTCCAATCTTCTTCGGTTTGGTGATCTTCTATCTTGTGTGGGAAATTTCCTTTATTTTGGATAGCTGCATCTTCAACATCTTTCTCCATTTGTTATTGCATATTTTCAACTGCCCACAACTTGATTGATGGTTCATAAATAAGCCCAATTTTTACCGTTGTTGTATTTCGATCCTTTATCATTGAAGAAATATATGCTAATGCATTAGCATGTCGATTCTTATATCTGGATAGATGCCGAAAGGTTATATTTGGAATCTGAAGCGCCAGTTTTTGCACAAGATTTTTATATTCTATCAATTCTTCACCATACGTTTGATATCTTAATTCAACCTGTCGAATTATTAATTCTGAAATCACTTGTGAGTCGGACATCGCTTATCCCTAATTCAATGATAAGTCTGAGGGCGTGAACCACAGCTTCATATTCCACTACATTATTTGTATTTTTATCGAACTCAAGGCGGAATGAATGTACCATTTTATCCCCTGTATGAGTTGTAACTACGATTCCAATTCCGGCACCTTCTTTATTCCTGGCTCCGTCAACAAATACTTCCCATCTTTTGGGATTTACAGAATTCAAGATATCTTGAGGGTCACCATCTTCAATTCCGGGTAAACCTTGAAATTTTACATCATAAAACAATAAGTAACCAATGTTAATAAGAATTAGGAAATGAAAAATGAAACATGTTCTTTCTGAAATCCGGGCAAACCTTGAATTTCAAAGTTATCATCCAGCGGAAATTCCGCAAGGAAATCAGCCAAAATTTGTGACTTTTGTGCAGTTTGTAATTCGAATAATATGTTGAATTGATCGAGTTGTGCATTCCATTTGCTATTCTTCCTACTTTTCCTGCATTCTTTAGTACTGATTCCAATGGTGCTTTGCTTGGTACCCGCACATAATGCGTCAAAAAATATATGCGTAGTTTTTGGGTAACAAACACCAGTGCTAAGATTAACTGTTCAATTTCCGTATAATATCTTTCTACAGGATCCAAAGTTTTACTAATGTAATACACTGGCTTTTCAATCTTTTCATTGGTCCGGACTAACACCGCACTTACTGCGTCTTCGGTTGCCGCAATATATAAGGTTATAATTTCTTCAGGCTTTGGCTTTTGCAGTGCAGGTAATGTTGCGAGGTAAACCTTGATATTTTGAAAATCCTGCTCATATTTCTCATTCCATTCGAATTTATTTTTCTTTTTTAAAATATCGAAAAAGGGTTTGCATCTCTCTGATGATCTTGCGATAAATCTGCTAAGTGCAGCTAAACATCCATTTAACTTCTGAACTTCTTTAACATTCCTTGGAGATGGCATGTCTACTATTGCTTGAACTTTTACAGGATCAACTTCGATTCCTTTTTTAGTAACTAAATATCCCAGAAACTTCCCTGAAGTGACCCCAAAAATGCACTTGTCAGGATTGACCTTCATTCTATATTTCCGCAAGGCTTGAAATATCTCTTTCAAATCTTGTAAATGATTTGTTGAAAGTTTTCTTTTTACTAACATGTCATCCACATAAACTTCCAGAGTATGTCCTATCCATGGTTTAAAAATTACGTCAACCAGCCGTTGATATGTTGCTCCGGCATTTCTTAATCCAAATGGCATCATGGTGTAACAATATAAACCGCGTGGAGTAAATAATGCAGTGTGCTCTTGATCTTCTTCAGCTAGTGTGATCTGGTTATACCCCGATTGTCCATCCATAGAGGATAAGGCTTCATGACCTTCAACAACGTCTACCAACTGATCTATGCTGGGGAGTGGATAGATGTCTTTCGGGCATGCTTTATTCAAATTGGTGAAGTCTATGCAAATTATAACACCTATATTCTTCTTTGGTACAATCACCATGTTAGAGATCCAAGTTGGGTAGTGCACCTCTCGGATAAATCCCGCATCCATGAGATTTTTTAATTCAATTATCTACTGACTCATGGTATTCGGGCGCAACTTTACGTATACGTTGCCGAAAAGGTGTGACATCGGGATGTATATGCAATTCGTGTTGTACAATATTTGGGTGGATACCTGGCATGTCCTCCATTCTCCATGCAAATGTATCTTTAAAATCTCGAAGTAATAAGATTAAATTTTGCTCCCTTTCCGTTTCCATCAACGTCCCAATCCTTATTAGCTTAGGAAACTCTTATGTTCCTATATTAACATTTTTGGTTTCCTCTATCGGGGTAAATATGGGTTTTGGAGCTCCTAAAAATGTGGGATCCCCCTTTGGTTGCTATGCTGGAGGATTTCCATGATCAGCTTTTGATGTGCTTCCTTTTTCTTCAACATCTTCACTTGTTTCATTTATCGATTTTTCTTTATCAGTCTGACTCATATACTGGTCTAGGGCATCTTCTTTTGCCTTCATTTTGCGTTCCCTTTTCTTGTTTTGTTCTTGCTGTTGTCGTTCTTCATTCATACGAACTTCAGCTAGGATGCAAGATTTTGCTTCACTTTGATTGCCTCTTATCTCCATTTCTCCTTGCGGTGTTGGAAACCGCAAGTATTGGTGATACGTTGAGGTTACTCCTTTTAACTGATGAACCTAGTGCCTACCAACGATGGAATTGTATGGAGACGAAGCTTCCACTACACTGAATTTCGTCAAAATACTTATTGGACCTGCCGTAACATCAAGCAAGATCTCTCCTTTTGGTTTCGAAGCTAATCCGTTAAACCCATAAATTGTATAGCAAGAAGGAGTTAACTGATCATCTTTTAATCCCATTTTTCCAAAGGTATCATAAAACAGCACATTAAGGGAACTGCCCCCATCCATAAGAATTTTCCTTATGTTCCATCCCGACACAGGCAGTGTAAGTACCAATGGATCGTTGTGGATTTCAACCTCTTGATCAACCTCATTTGTAGAAAAAGTTAATGGGGACGCCATCCAACCATCCCATGACTCAGTAACTCTTCCTGCAACCTTGAAGACTTCATGATTGTGGACTCTTTTATGCAATTTCATATTGATCGATGCACTCATGGATGATTGGCCTGACTCAGAATATATATGATCATGTTTATAGTTTGATTGTTTTGAGGAATATTTACTGCTTTTCCCTTATTAATCCTTGGTAGTGGATCATTTGTTTGAATGAATATTTTTTAATTCCCCCGCGTCAATTAACCTTTGCAACTGCATTATTAAATTTCTGCATCGGTTTGTGGAATGGCCTCGATAGAAATGGTATTCACAGTACTCTTTTGAATTTTGTGTATGTTCAGGTTGTTGTTCTTTTGTTCGTGGACAATGAAAGTATGGTCTATTTTTTATTGCATTTAAAATTTCAGAATAAGGAATATTGAGTTTAGTAAAGATTTGCTCCTCAAATTGTTGGATAAACTTTCTTCTTTCGTCCATCTTTGTTCGCTTTGATTCATTATTCAGATATTTTCCCGCAAACCTCTTTCCGGTTCCGGATGATGGTTCTATTGAAATTCTCTCTTTTTGCATTCACTTTTGGTGGTGATATTATTCTCGGATGTTGCCTCTGAATGTCTTGCAATCTTGCGCATTTTTCAATGATATCTCTGAGATCTCCTTTGGTTTTTGGATTTGTATTATGGATATCTACAAAGAGTTGGCTTTCCCGATTGGCTATCCCCCACTTATAACTGTTGATCGCCACCTCTGGAGTTACATCCCCAATTGCTTGGCAGATCGTTTTCCAACGATCTGTATAATCTCGAATGGTTTCTTCTGCTGATGAAGCAAGTGAGTACAACTTATCCATCCCTGCATCTGCGGGCCGATTGTACATGTATGCTTCTAAGAACTTGCGAGTTAACTGCGTATAAGAACTTACCGACCCTTCTGGTAAATTTTCATACCACGCCAAAGCTATTCCTTTCAAACTTGAAGGAAAAAACCGGCACATAACAACGTCATCTTGTTCCCAACGTGTCATACAGCGATTGTAATATTTCAAATAAGTCGTTGGGTCTTTCGTTCCGTCATAGCATTCGAAAAGGGGAACACTACATTCGTGCGGTATTGATGTATATGCCAGGTGTGGTGCCAATGGTGTTCTTCGGGCTTCTTTTAACACTTCCTCTAATCTTCCACCTTCTTTATTCTTTAAAATTTTAATTTCTTCCCGCATTTGTTCCATATCCTCAGAGTATTTCTGCCACCTGTCATTATACAACCTTGATGCATCAAAACTTAATCCGTCTGGTTTATTTTGTTGATTCAAGGGTTGTACCACCATTACTCTTTGATCTCTATTAACCTTTGTTCTTCTTCGTAAAGGTCTGCTGGAGCTTGCTTGTTGTCCCTGTGTTTTAGTTATTGATGGTTCCGCACCTTGTTGGACTCTTTCTTTAAGTGCTTGATTTTCTCTGGTCAACAATGCAATTTGTTCCGCACAAACTCGTTGTTCCTTTCGCATTGCATTCATTTCTTCCATTAATTGTTGAACATGATCAATACTGTTTTGAGAATTTTCTTGAGATGAACGACTAGTTGTGTGGCTTTCAGAATCATTTAAGTGGTCATTACTGGGTCCTTGCTCTTGTGATCTTCTCGGTGTTTCTTTTTGTTGAAGAACTCCTATAACATTACTATCCTGATTGCCTGAATTGGAATCTTGATCCTGCACGTCTCTTTGCGACATTGTCCTCATTTGTATGTACTTTTGTGGTGATGAAATTTCTTCTAAACTCAAACTCGTGTAGGTGTAAGAATTTCTTGTCTGGTATTCTAAGAGAGCTCAAATAATGAATTATGTATTTCAAAAGATTTTATCCTACTCAATAGATTTGCAACAGAAATTGGATAAAGCCAAATGGTATATATTATCACAGTATCAAAAATTTGGTTGGAAACAAAAATCAAAGACCTAATAAATATAACATGTTGCTAAGTGACCATTTCTTGAATTTGAGAAATATAGTACATAATAGTGAAAAATTAAGAAAATTAATCATAATAAGCAAATTTATATATTTATCAACTGTCTAGTTTTTAGAATGAAAATCATATTTTTCAATCTTTTCATATGAACCTAAATTATTGATCTTTTTAAAAAAAAATGATTTTAAATAAAATATGACTCAATATTTCAACAACAAAATTTTGTCAGGTAGAATAAATTCTTTACTCATCCCTGTTTCTAGCGCCAAATTGTGATAGCCAAATTTTTGGTATCATTGGGATCACAACCAAAAGTATATAAACTCCAACAAAATACATTTTCTTATCCTGAATCGCTTCACCATAACATTTTGAAATTAAAATCGAGAAGACACAAGATTTCATGTGATTCAATCAACAAAACTATTTACATCTAAAAATTAAATAGTTTGGATCCATTGGAAAGATCAAATTTACATTTATACAGAAGAAAAGAAAAGAAAAAATAATCTATATTAATAAGATGACTTCGTGTTTATCATAATCATGTTAATCTTGAATCAAATGAACTAAAATAATTACATAATTTCATACCTAAGCCCTTTGATATTACTCCAATGACTTCAGTCTAATTTTCCTCTTCTGATTTTTCCAACCCATTTCCCTGTTAATGAGCTTGGTATTTATAGCTTAGTTGATGGAGCCCACCAATCTACCTTTCCACATATTTATTCGTATCCATTCTTGGGACAATGTGTAGTTCTGCAAAGCCTTTTTGCAATTCCCGCACGGTCTGATTGTCCCTTCCGTAAATCTTATCATGCGTACTTCCTGTTTCCCGTAGTTTCTTACGGATTATCCCGCACTTCTTCTGCGGTCTTGTAGTTAAGTTATTATTTTAGACTGGAATGACTATTGCGATCTTATTTGAATCATGGCATGTTGGACACGTAGCTATTTAAAGTGATTCGTCATGCTTTAATTCTTTGCGTTCCGCTGCTTAGAGAGTTGATACGTGTCAGTCATGCATCGATACTCATTATTACTCTTTATTGTGTCAGGCTTTCCCGCAACCTGTTGTCAGTCGAGCAATTAAAGTTGTCTGTCTTGATCAGTGCACCTTACTTTCCCGCAACCCACGTGTAAGTCAAGCAGCTAGGCTATCTGTTTTGTGCAGTGTGCTTTACTTTCCCGTAACCCACGTGTAAGTCAAGCAGCGAGGCTATCTGTTTTTTGCAGTGTGCCTTACTTTCCCGCAACCCACGTGTCGGTTATGCATTAATGCTGCCAAGATCACTTTAAATATTTTATAGCTGTCAATTTAGCGCTGTCAAAAGACTTTGTTCCAGTGTTTCTCGTCTCATCATAGCTCGTTATTTCTCCAATAGTTTTCAAACACGTGTTCCTCAGATTTTATTCTCTCACAACCATCATATTCATCTTCTTTTTCTTTGTGATTTGATCTGATTAAAAGGAAACTGAGTACAATGAATTCAGTAAATATCTATATATTTATTATAAATTGTCATTGATTTAAACTCAAACTCAAACTCAAAATCTAATTTAATGGGTTCTCTTTGTATCATATTTTAAGCATACCCAGAAACCTGATTTTTGTTTTAACTCATAGATTTGGTGAGATTGATTTTTGGGCAAAACAATCACATTTTTGGTTTTAATTTTTATTAAATTATATATAATTATAATTGTTTTGATTTGTATTTTTGTGGGTTTTGTTTAATTTGTTTATTCGATATGGGATAAAGATTTAGGTATTTTTAATGAGTGATGATAGATGAATGAATAGTTTCAATATTTGGGTTTTTCTCAGGCATTTTATTGAAAACAAGGAAAAGGTTTTAGTGTAATTTGAGAATTAATAGCGTTGTTATTGATGGATAAACGATTGATGTTGTTGTCGTTGTTGTTGTTTTCAAACTAGAACAGTAGAAGTTAGCAATATTCCGTTGCGAGCAACGGAACAAGACATTAAGGAGTTCTTTTCTTTCTCCGGTGATATCAAATATGTTGAAATGAAAAGCTCTGTCAATTGGTTTAGTTTATTTCAACTTTTTCCATTTTAACACATTCAATCTTCGTTAAGATATCACTAACACTAATTGCTTTAATTGTTTTGTTCTTATGTACAAAGAGGATGAGCCTTCTCAAGTTGCGTATGTTACATTTAAAGATACACGGGGAGCAGAGACTGCTCTTCTTCTTTCCGTACGTTTTCTATACTTATTTCTAATTTTGTTATGACATTAGTAATTTAGTATTGTTACATTTTCTCATCCTTTATGCAATCTTGAATACATGACCTTGAGGAGTTTCTAGTTAGCATTTCTACAATTTTTTGGTGTGCTGCATGCACCTCAATCATCCTGAATAACGTACAACCACTTTAGGTTTCTTAACCTGAAGCCTTGTATAGTGTATATTACTCTTAGTGAATACCAACACTTTTTTTGTTTGTGTTTTTTTTTGTTTCCGAGCCTGTTGATTCCTTTTCTAAATTGTATACCCTAATACACATACTTTAGTTCATCCTGCTTAACTTGTATACAAAAAGCAGTGTAGTATATTGATCAAATGTTGCAGTTCATTATAAAAGCTTCCCTGCACCTTTCTAAATTTCATTTGTGTTCATCTGATCTCTTATCAAGAATAGATGTGTATTCTATTAAAAGGCCTTCAGGTGTCTGAATGTAATATTTTTGGACTTATGCAGTTCTCTGTCTCTCAATCACTGTCGGATATGAAATATATTTCATGGACACGGTTAACAATGTTGTAGTGGCTTCTTTATGATCATCGGCCATCTAGTTATCGTTCTAAATTGCATTGTCATCTTCTGAGCTGTTTTAGCTTACGTATCTTGTTGGAGAATAAATGTTTGGTCACTCAGAGGAAACAATTCTGGTCCACTTAAAGTTTTAGTGTTGATAGTTCTTTTCTGTGTAAAAGTAATATTCATTTTACTTATCTGCTGTAGTTTGCTACCTCCTGAAAGGTACTTTACTTTTCAGTTTTCTTCTCTTGATGTATAAAACCAGATCTTTTTGGGGTTTTTGTTCAATTATCACGGTTGATAAGGAAACTATTCACTGCGGTTTGTTTTTCCGAGGCATAACTATCTTTACAGTTTAGCGAACCAAGGGAGACAACTGTGGATGGATACTTCACGAGTGAATGCTTTAATTGTCAGCACCTACAGGTTTGGAAAGAATAGAGCTTCTGCGGATATTGGTTATAAAGGAAAAGTTAGAGATGAACGACATAAGTCTGATGGTCATACTGGAAGACCCGCTGGGTTGTGCAAAGTTTCTCCAATTATATTGGCGAAGGAAGTGAAAAATCGTAAGCGAATTTCTTCGTAAACCTAGTATTCCTGGGTTGCAGTTGTCAATATCTTTTATTTTATGTTCAGTCTTCAAGCTCGCTATCTGATTATATCTCCTTTGTAGGGATGCGGCTGCTCTAACACAGTTTTGGTCTTGGCTGGAAGAGGAAATCCATAACAGTGTGGTACTAACAGAAGTAGAAGTTTCCGACAAACTTCTCGATTTTCACGCAAAACAGGACGGTTTCCTAGACACTTGTTTCGATACTATTAGTGGTATATAATGTTAAATTGGTTTACCTTTTTTCTTGGGGTTCAATTGTGCCATTTGGATCTGAAATCTTGTTGTAAACTGAGAAGAAACTCATATAAGAATTACACATCATTTGATGATAATGGAGCTCTTTGGTATTAAGCATATGATGGGAGATAAGTTTTCTTTTTCATCATTTTATTAATAAAGGTACTTTTCAGGTTCTGGTGCTAACGGAGCTATCATACACTACAAACCTGAGCCAGAGAGCTACGATGTTGTGGATGCTAAAAAATGTTCCTATTGGATAACGATGGTCAATATATTGAAGTTACAACGTACATAACAAGGACAATGCATTTTGGTGACCCAACTTCAAGGAAAAATGAATGCTTCACCCGAGTATTACAGGTTTGAGAATCATTATTTTCTGAAGTACATGTTATTTTGTCAACTTGATTATTCTGGTAAGCATTAAAGGGGTTTTTCCGTGGTTAATGCATCTGACATATATAGAATAGAGGTCCTGATGAAGCTTTACTGAACCTACTTGAATAAATTCAATAAAATAGAAGTTTTCGTACGAAGGATATACGATTTAATGAGGCTGTACATGTCATGCCATGATAGAACTGACCAATGTTTGGATATATTGCTCAAATATCTTGAATGCCCTAAGATGAGCTGATTATACTAGTTTGAGTGCACGATAAAAATAAAATACATTGACTTCCAATATCTAGAACTTCTGTTTTGTGAACCTGAACTAGTATGTTTTTTTTACTATCGAAATAAATAGACTGAATGAGTAAAACTGACCAACTGCATGAAATGCAAATCACCATTCAGTGATACTGGAGATTCTTCTGTATTAATTGCTAGGACATCTTACGCTTCATATTTCATCACAGAAGCCTTTCTTTCTCAAGAGCATGCCACATCATTTAACTGGACATTTTTATATTTGCAGGGCCATATAGATGTTGATCAGGAAGTGTTTCCTGAAAATACTCCCGGCTTTGTGATGGATTCACTCGCTTGTCCTGCTCTATGGAAAGTCGGACTTGATTACCGACGTGGTACTCTTGCTGATATTTCACACTTACTTTTTTAGTCGGATACTTTGTGTATCGTCACATTCCAGAAAGAAGTTTCTCATTAATGGTAAGTTTCTTGTTGGAACAGGCCATGGTGTAGGAGCTGCACTAATGTCCATGAAGGTCCTCAAAGTATGAGTTTCCGATTTGGAAATATGACTCCATTACAGAAGGGGACGATTGTTAGCAATGAACCTGGATATTATGAAGACCATTCGTTCGGCATTCAGATTGAGGTACTTTCAGCTTTATACCATTGGGTAGCCAAACAAGCAATAGCTGCTACTGTTTCCATGGTCCATTTAAATTTTTTTTGTTAACACCTTGTGTGATTCTTGTTGCAGAATCTCCTAGTTGTGAAGGAAATCAACACCCCTAACCATTTTGGAGGAATTGGATATTTGGGATTTGAAAACATCACTTTTGTCCCCATTCAGGTATGTAGTTGATTTTCTTAACTCAAGTACATGATCCTTTTAGACTGATAGTAGTCCATTGGGAACACTTCAACTTGACTAATCCCATGTTTTTGCCCGTTTTGGTTTTACTGGTGCAGGTTAAACTTGTTGAGCTATCACTGATGTTTGCCGCTGAGGTTGATTGGATCAATAATTGCCACTCACAAGTTAGGAAGAAAGTCAGTATCCTTGAATCAACATTAAATATGGTGTATATTATCTTCTTACACATCATAATTTTTTTCTAAAACAGTGACCTTGATTAAACATATATGTTGTAATTACTTTGTCTGTACAATATCCAACTATGGGTTCACTTATCATATTAGTCTGTATGGGTTGGGAAGCTATGTTGTGGTCCTATTAGAAATAAATGTTATGTCAAACTCTAGTTCTCATTTCACAAATTCTTTATCTTAACTGGTATTATGTTGCAGGTTTCACCATTGGTCGAAGGTGCTGCTAGTAAATGGTTACGGGACAACACACAACCACTTCATTCGTTCTCTATCATCTAATTGATACTTGGATTCATTTGTCTTCCAAATGTTTCTGTTTTATTTTGTCATCTCATGTGTAATATAAGTTTCAGATGATATCTGTCTTGAAGAAACTCTTGTAGCATAACTGGTTTCGTAAGCTATAGGCAGCGGAAGCTACTGCTAGAACATTGAAGTTCAAGAAATCTGAGGTAGTGGAAGCTACTTTACAACATTAGAGTTCAAGAAATATTTTTTATTGTAATGAAAAAAATGATATAATTTATTTATTTTATCTCATTTTTTGTTGTATCACTGTGTTGAACAAGGTATTTACCAAATATAATTGTTTTTTAGCTCTATCTTTCAATTTAAAGTATCATCAATAACTGTAACATTAACTCACTGCTAAAACTCATTATATGATAACTGTTGAAAAATATGTTACTGAAATGGGTGTACGATGACAGTTTCACAGAAAATGTGCAATGGAAGAGGGTTTACAATGACAGTTCTATTTAAAACATATTGTTGTAAGTTGTTGACTACGACAGTTTTATGAAGAAACTGTTATCTTCGAACAAGAAATTTAGTTTCTCATGACAGTTTCATTTATAAAATAATATTGTAAGTTCTCAATTATTACAGGTTTATGAAGAGACACTTATCTTATTCGTAAGAAATTGAGTTACTGATGACAGTTTTCTTTAAAATATGTTACAGTAATTTATCAATAATGAGAGTTTTATGAAGAAACTGTCATCTTAGTCTAAAAAGTTAATTTTTTAATGACAATTTTTTTAAGAAAATGTTACGGTAAGTAGTAACAATGACAGGGTTATAGAGAAACTGTCACCTTAGTAAAAGAAATTAAGTTACCAATGACAATTTTATTTAGAAAATGTTATTGTATGTTGTCAACAACGACAGGTTTATGAAAAAACTGATACTTATAGTCATGATTCCGTAACAGTTTTGTATAGACCATTTCGTAACATAGGCTTTAATGACAGTGCAATTATTTTTCAAAACTGTCACATAAGCCCAAATTTGTACTAGTGGATGTTCCATTTGACCAAGAAAGTTGGTTGGCAGAAGACCGATATAAAGATGAACTTCCGTTCTACTTTGCCGTAACAACACATCGGACGTACAGGAACTTAAAAAGTGGTGGAATTCCTAATTCCGGTTTAAAAGTATTTGCATTCAACAAATTATATGGTGATAACGATCATAATTTTTCAAGATATGACCTTGACAACGATACAAAAATTGCCAAGGTATTTATATTATCGTTACTTGGTTTATGTTTTTTCCTCAAAGCGCTAGTACTCAATTATGATATCTAGAGGGTTGCGAGATATGGAAAAGGATGCCAAATATGATTGGGGTCCGCTATATTAGCCGAGTTGTACATTTGTCTCGATACCGTATGCTTGAGTCCGTCAAACATCAAATGTCTATGGGGCCTCCTTGAAGTAAATATGACAATACATTCCTTTGGTTTGAAATCAGTTTACAAATATTTAGCAAGTTGAACAAATTGTCAACTTTGGTGGTATACATATTCCAATAGTGGTCTACCAAAACTTGGTGACTGCACCAAATTTTTTTACCCAATTATAATAAGGTATAAAGACGGTAACTGGCATCAACACAAAAAAAAATGAGCGAGATAATATGCATCTGTGGAGATACCAAACATACTATTATTTGGATGTTGTATGAGGAATTTGAGGAGTTCTGGGGTGTTGAAGCCCAAAGGATAAGGGATTGTTCACTCTAGTGCATGGTGTTCTATAGTCCTGTCAGGAATATTGGTGTTTATTATTTTGGGTAGAGATTTGCTGGACAGTTAGTTGGTGTAGTTGGACAGCCAAAGAAGCCTCGACCTGCCACCTTCATTGGATAAGAATACATAGGACTGAAGAGAATAGGCCGAAAAAGGTATGAGATATTATTGACCCCTTGTGACGAAGACCAATACGAAAAATGGTTCAAACCGGTTACATAAACGATAAAGCATTATAGAAATTGGATGTTCCAATTGAACCACCACTGGTGATTCCAACTTTCACCGGTTATCCTTCAACAGGAGCTTCTTATTCATCGTCCCCTTGAAAAGGACCTTCTAGACCTTCTTCTTCATCGGTTGAGTTCGATTTGCCATTTTTGAGTTGGAAGCTAGAGACTTTTAATCTCGCCGCAGAGATCAGATATTTCGAATTGTCTCACAAGGTATCGACCGTCCTAATTCTTATACATGCACATTGGCCATTCAAGAACAATTCATAGAAGAACCGAATCAAATGGAGTAAAGAGATATGAAAACTAGATGCATGTACCAACATTAGTTGAGCATAAGGGAGGAGTCCATGAACTTCAGTCCATATTTTTCTTACCATTATGGAACTTCGTATTCGCGGGAAGTAGTGGTAGACTCACAAGTACTTCCTGGGAAAAAATCTCCATATCGTCCAGTGAGTCCAGTGTAACAATCTCTACATCGTCAGGCCAGTCAACAAAATCCTCATGGTTATCAAGATTATAAAAGATCATTAAACTTTGATGACTCTTCAGCTGAATAAATATATCCATAGGTTGGAAATCAAGGTGAAGGACGTGATGGTGCAGGATCTCAAGCTGCAGGATCATATCAAGGATTTGAGAATCTGATGCAGGGGGAACATATGATAGGAGCTGGAGTAGGGCTGAGTATTTATAATTATGTTTTATTTAGTATTTGTAATTGAAATTGAGATTAAATCTGTTTATGTAATTAGAACTAATCTATAGAAAGGAAACTAGTATTAAATTTATTTCACATTCAATTAAAATTTATAACAACGTTGTTCTCGAGTAGTATGTCTACTTTTTAACATCCCATACGTGTTATCAAAAAATCCTTCAGGAATGCATAGTGAGCTTCAAAATCAAAAGTTTTTCTTTTCATCTTCTCCATTCTTCTCGAGCTCGCCATAATAAGTCAGATATGACCGACCGGCTCAAGATAATTCGAGAGTCTTAAGTTGAGTCGCTCGGCTCAATTTGAGATGTGATGGGAAAACTCTCAGATTTGAGGGTTTGCCCACCTTGTTTTGTAGTTTACAAATGCTATTGTGGACGAGAATAGACAAATATACCAATTTACCCATCCCACTGGACTTGCTCTTAACTTAGCACTTTAGCCTCACCATCTCATCAAACTTTTTTTTACTTGTTCCCTCTAAATCTAAAAATTATCTCCATGTTTACGGCATCTTTCGGTTAACTACAATCCGATAATCTTAAGATTAAATGAATGAGGTCAGACGACTCATATTAAAACTTTCAATCTATTCATCTAATTAATAAATATTATTTTCATATATAATATACTTATTTTTTATGGTAAGTAGTTTTTTTTTTTCTTATAAAGATGGTAAGTAAACATCATTTTATTTGATTTACCAAAAATTGAATTATTTCATTTAGTCCTACACTTTTGCAACATGGAATGAATTGAAAAAAAGAAGAAGCTAACTTTATGTCGACGTAAGGTTGGATTGGCGCGACACTTTGAATTTGGGTGGACATGGTGGACATGGTGGACTTGCTGGATGCTAGTGGGCTAGAACATTTTGGGGCTTTCAACTAATTTTGTCACTACACTCACGTTCATAATTTTGGGCTTGGGTCTTTAACGGGTATTGCTGGACGCTGAAGTATTTTCATGAATCAACATGAACCATACTCATTCGAGTGTCTACTCCTATAACTTTACGGTGAAAGCAGTAGTACTTTTGTGTTTCTTACGGTACTGTTTTTGTTAATCATCTCAAGAGTTTTTTTCTCGAGAGATGTCAAACCTTTTACGCATGTGCTCAGATCGACCTTTTTAATTTACTTTTTCTGTTTCAAAACGATATATTTATTTGATTTAGCATAAAAAATAAACCCAATTATTTAAATTATATTTTTTAATGTTTTTTTTTTATTTATTTTTGGAAGAGACGTGATCCTCTTATAATTAAATAATAAAAACAGAAGAAGAAAATAGGAAAAAAAATGATTCACATATAGATAAAGTAGTAATTTTAAAGCATTTGACATTTTCTTAATGAATTTTTTTTAACATATTTAAATATAATAACCTTGTCTATCACTTGGAAACGGAGGGGGTATTTTCTCTACACCAGTTTGAAATTGCTCTTATCAGACATATCAAGAGCTCATATGTAACACCTGTAATTTTCGCATGACGCTTATTTAGGGATGCATCATGGCATGGGATAAAGCTTCATCCTAAACTTAGAAAGCTTACTCAGATATGCATTAGGGTGTGGATGCCTTGACCTCGAAGTATTATGTCATGATGTATGATTGAGAATGCATCACTGAGCAAATGTTGTGTACCGAGAATGAATTATAGTGCTAAGGTATTATTATGCAATGTTGCGTACCTAGAATGTATTATAGTGTTAAGGCACTATTATTCCTGCTGCATGATTGAGAATGTATCACTGAGCCAATGTTACGTACTGAAAATGCATTATAGTGCCAATGCACTATTATGCCATGACGCATGATTGAAAATGCATCACTGAGCCAATGCGGCATATCGAGAATGCATTATAGTGCCAATGCATTATTATGCCGTGATGCATGATTGAGAATGCATTACTGATCCAATGTGGCGTACCGAGAATGCATTATAGTGATAATGCACTATTATGCCGTGATGCATGATTTAGAATGCATTATAGTGATAATGCACTATTATGCCGTGATGCATGTTTAGAATGCAACACCGAACCAATGTTGCGTATCCGTGAGAGCATCATAGTGCTAATGCACTATTATGCCGTGATGCATGATTGGGAATGCATCACTGAACATCGTGAATCCACGAGAGCATCATTGTGTTAATACACTTTAGGCTGTGATGCATGATTGAGAAATGCATCACTAGAAAGTGCAGTAGATGAACGTCATATATCCTCCGTATATCCACTTGTATAAATACAAATAAACATATATAGGGAGGAGGTGTTGGTTGAAAATCGATGATGCTTAGCTTGGCTTAGCAGAAAGCGGATTTGCCTTGGCAATGCTAAATAGAAAGCGAATTTGCCTTGGAGGCGCTAACTAGTAGGAAGGTTCATTTGTCTTAGGCACGCTTAGCCAACTTGATGAAGGATTTGCCTAGAAGCGCCAACCAGATGGCAGAATTACCTTGACGCGCCAACCAGATGGCGGAATTACCTTGACGCGCCAACCAGATGGCGGAATTGCCTTGACACGCCAACCAGTTGGCGGATTTGCCTAAGAGGCGCAACAAGTTAGCGTATTTTCCTAGAGGCGCCAACTAGATAGCGGATTTTCCTAGAGGCGCCAATTAGTTAGCGAATTTGCCTAGAGGCGCCAACCAGTTAGCGGATTTGCCTAGAGGCGCCAACCAGTTGGCGTTTTTGCCTAGAGGCGCCAACCAGTTGGCGTTTTTGCCTAGAGGCGCCAACCAGTTGACGTTTTTTTCTAAAGTGCAGTTGATGGATGTCACTTCCCTTTCTTTTATTTATTTGTAAAAATGCGAAAAAAAACATATATAGGGAGAGAGCTTTGCTTGAATGTGCATGAGCGGTAATGCACATATAGATGCGATGTGGCCTATACGTTGGAGCATACTTGATGCCAAAGCATCAATAAGCTTATATCTTAAACGATAAAGCTTGAATGTGCATGAGAGGTAATGCACATATAGATGTGATGTGGCCTATACGTTGGAGCATACTTGATGCTTAAGCATCAATATGCTTATAGCTTCAACGATAAAGCTTGAATGTGCATGAGTGGTAATGCACATGTAGATGTGATATGGCCTATACGTTGGAGCATACTTGATGCTTAAGCATCAATATGATGGTAGCTTAGCCCATAAATCTTGATTATGCAAAAGCACCATTCAATCGTGTTGCGTACTCGAGAACACATATTTGCATAGTAAATAGCGATAATTATGCACAAGCTAGTGCATACCTTGCGAAAGTCCTTCGACCTATACAATATAGGCTTTGCTTGGCATTTGGCCTTGCGATGAAGTGGGAATTGATGGTGGATTTTCCTTAATAACCTTAAGTTGCTTGTTCCTTTCGAATTGACACTTTGTTGAACTAGGGCATGCTTGATCCTTTCAAGGTACAGGTTGGGTACGTAGGCAGATGCAATGCAATGCATTGAGGTGCAGCACCTTGTCGCTCATATCATCTACTTTAGAGGTGATTGCGACATTATGGTAACTCGTATGATCTGGCTTGGCAATGCTAAGTTAAGAGATAATTGTTGCCACACATGATGAGGTAGTTACAATTCCATTCGATGGATTGTTCATACTCCTAGCAACTGTTACGGCATGGAATGACATGTGCCTAGATGTTGCACCATTGGCAAGAACAAGACTAGTGCAGACTCTAGCGTATGATCGAAGCTGAATTGATGAAGTGAAAAATTAGGCTTGAAATGGCCTAAGTGCTAGTCCAAGGCATGAGTTAGGCCTGGACAATGATCGTAATTATGTGATGCTTTCCAAAGGCATTCACCATTGGCTTTAATGGTCATATACCCTTTGTTTAATAAGGGTGAGTGGGAACGATATGGAAACTACATTCCGAGTACCATGCTTGCAAAGGCTGCTTGGAAAGGAAAATATACCTGCATACGCAGCGAGAAGTTAAGCTTTAAGATCCGGTTACTATCTTTTAATCCGCGCATCGGGGAGTTCTAGCCTGCCCAACGCATAGCGCCGGAGGCGGAATTTTCCGGTCCGTAACATCATATCATGTCATTTGGAAGTTTCTTTAGAATCAGAAAGATGTATTATGCAAGCAGTTTGTGATAGACTGTATCTAAAAATCAAAGAAGAGTTTGAACATAACGAGAATCAAAAGTGTTATATATTACAAAAAGAAAGTTTAACATTTTCTCAACTAGTTGCTACACATTTTTTTAAATTGCATTAGGATCTATTCTTTCACCTTATGAATAGTCATATTTTCCGTTTAATATTACCTTTACATTTGATTTACCCTTTCGAAGAAAAAGGGTTGGAATTAATTAAATTAAGTCATAATCTAGTGGTGATATATGAAAGAATCTGATGGCTAATATTAATGGTTTAATCAACGATTTTTTGGTTTAGTTTTGTGCTAAATTAGAACCAAACCAAAGTCAACGGTTTTCACATTGTTAAAATAAACAATAGTACTTAGTACAGTTCAGTTTAGACTTAAACGGTATGGTATGGTGCGGTTTTATGGTTTGCACTGTACCATATACAACCCTAGAACAAGACGCTATAAAAAATCCTTTAAAATGAAAAACCTGTTATAAACCAATGTTTATTTACTAAGATGCCCTTATGTCTAAGATTAGGGTTTTCAAATACTTGAGTACTAACTTTCTTATCTATAAATAGAGACATAAATCCATGTATTTCTACGCACATTAATGAGAATTCTCTATTCTTCTTCCCCTCTATTTCGTGTTTCTTCCTTTTTACTTTGTTTCTTCTTCTTTTTTTTTTCTATTTTATAACACGTTGTCAGCATGTTCTGATCACTGAATAATTATTTTAATTGATTTATTTTTCTTAAAAGATAGCCGATCATTTTTTTTCTCTTATTTTTTTATAAAAGTTAAATCCTGATTTTTTATAATTAGGTTTAATTTTTTTTGTTTAAATCTAAGTTTATATGACTCTAAACATAACATATACTTTGGTATATTTATTAGTTTGGATGTTTGTGAATATATGTCATTGGTTTGGATCAATCATAGGCAATATTATATGATGATCATTAACTCAATTACTATGCACAACTATGTTCGTCGTTATATCATATTAGATCATGGTTGATTTTCAACCATCAAAAGAGATTTTGTATTAAGATATAACTTCTTATTTTATGTTATTTAAATCATATCTATATAATTTTAATTTAGTTTCAAAGAGAATTTAAAGGGTGGAACTAATATTTTTATTTTTCTGAGTTAAATCTGACTCGTAAGGATCTGAATGAAATCACTTAATTTATTTGCATCTGATTGAAATCATTCGACTTATCTTTATTTGATTTGATGTATTTGTTTTTTGAGTCAGATATAACTCAATTAACTTAAAAATATGCGAATCAGTAGTTTGGTCCCATAAGTCAAACACATTTTTATATATGACTTAAACGGATCTGAATCAAGGATTAAAACTGAGTCAGAGATCGTGTTAGATCTGACTCAAAACAGAAAACAAACATCCTGATATCTGACTGGCGCTGAATCAAGAGTTAATTCAGATCGAGATCACAAATCAGATGTAAAAACCATGATATAAGTAATTCGTAGTTCGATTTTAATATTATTTTATTGGATTTTTCATTTGTACATTTGATTGGGCTTTGCAATTGGGTGCTATGTATACGAGTAAAAAGATTAAATACGACAACTATTGCTAACGAAGTTGTTCATGTGTGAAAAACTTTTCAATAATCCTCACATTAAAATATTATTGATTCTTTTTTTTTTTATAGGATGATTTAACTTTTGTGGTTGTTACTCTAGACACCACGACTACCGAGCAAAAGCTATCTAGCGGTGAATGAAGGATGGTTGATGATGTACTACATGTTATGCCTTTCTTGTCATCCGTTTGCATGAGAAAATTTTATCAGTGGCCACATTACACTTTGGTGATAAAAATTACCGGCATAGGCATGAGCATCAGACTGGTTATACAGTGAAAGCCGCTTTACTGATTTCCTTTTTTTCTCTAATTTTTCCTAAGAGAAAGAAGATTTAAATTCTTTTTATAGAAAGATGGTTTACGATATCTATTCGTCTAATGAAACTGTAATCATCAAGAAATTGATGTTATCGTAATTCAGTTAACTTCAGGATAACTAATCACGTGCATGGTTGAAAAATCCACGACCAATTATATTTTGTATCTTTGTCCTGTAAACAAGGATCATGTGATTTACCCATATGGTTTTTATTTATTTATTTTTACAAGAAACCAACCATCAACCACAAAGTGGATTATTCTCTATGATGAATAAAGATACTGATTTTTTTATTTTTTCAATAAAAATCATATAAACCATTTGGAATTGGATTTCTCTATCGATCCCATAATGAGATATATCGTTATTACTTATTATTTAGTAACAATTTCAAACACCAATCAAATAAGGAATTCCTCCTTCTTGAGGGGTGGTGGGCATTTATTTCATTTTATTTTTCTTAGTAATAATCTCTAAAAATTTGGAACCGTTCAACTTGTAGTTGGAATATGGTAAGGACACCAAAGGTCAATAGATGCGCACCCGACGTGTTAGTTTGTACCATAAGTCCTTGAGGTGACTTACTTAAATGATCTTGTCTTCAATTTCTGTTGATAAAGAAAATGTTCATAATTTCATTCGAATATGATGATTCGTTGGCCCAATAGGTCACACTTTATATTTTCTTAGAGACTTATTTGCATATTTTATATGCTTTTAGCTGTAACAAATAAAACCCATGGTTGATGTTCAATTTATATGTCAAGTAAACTACAATGTATTTTATTTAGGACAATTTTTTGTGACTCTTGAAGTCCGTATTTATGGTCCAACCTCGGGTTTATTAAAACTCAGAATTACTCGAGTATATGTCCTTGAACTAATTGGATAATACTTTACGAAATTTGCAGTTTTCGTATTTGAGATAAAAATATTTCCGCTATAATTAGGGGAAGACTATATACTACCAAAAGTTGGTGTTAATTAGCTTAAAAGCTATAACAATTTCTCTCCTATCATGATCCAAACTTAAAGGCTGTCATTGAATAGGTGTGAAATGTCTCATTTTTCTTTATATAAGATTTTTCAACTTGACGAGGAAAAACCAATCACATCTAGCTAAAGGTATCTCTCTATAAGAGGCTACAAGTAGTGCTTTAGTTGAGACTACCAAACACGATTCACATTCTCATAGTTTCTATCTTCTCATTGGATGACGAGGAAATTAGAATGCGCGTGAAGGGCGCTGGTACCAGTAATTCTGTGATTTTTCCAAGATATGCATACACTTGAGAATTGTGTGGGGTCGTGGTAGGCTATTATAGTTTTCGAATATTCATAGTAGCTACTGAAATAATAAATGATGGTGGTTGTTAACCCCTTCGCAGAGAAATATCGACAAATGTGATTGGTATGCACAAAATCCAAATTATGTTGGATTGAAATTTCTTGAATAGCGTAATATTTGGATCCAAGATTTAACACCTTAAACGTGCAAGCCTGAATTCTGAAAATTACAGGTTGGTGTAGTCTACATGTGTTATATGAGAAATATGATCGTTTTAAAAACGATTTAAGGGTTTTATTTTTTTCAAACTCTAGGATTGGTTCAATAATAGTTTGTTCACCATGTATAATGTATTTGGTGTGGTAGTCCTTGAAGGACTTGTATTGCATATGCACAATAAACGTGGTCGGAGAACATATTTGAATTTGTAATCCTTTGAGGATTCAAGTTACATTTAGGCAGCCACTTGACTCGATTATGTCAGGTTTAACAATCCTTAAGGTATTTTTAGAAATTTGGTACAAAACCACAAATTCAGATTAATTAGTTGATGAGTCCTTAAAAACACTAAAATCCACGTTTAACAACATAAATCTTATTATTTTTCTTAAATATGCAGTTTAAATATTATGCTTACATAAAACTTGTCTATTAAATAGACTATATAAATTCTGTTTTGATGCTTGTTTTTTGTAATACTCATATAGTTGAGTAAGCGTCCATAAATCGTTAAAAGTTGTACTTTTTTTTCTCCGCTTTAGGTTTTTTCCATGTGGTTCTCGTGACAAGGTTTTAACGAGGCAACATCTTACTGACTTTATTTTATATTCATAATGCTGATATTGTGTTTTTCTTCTTCCATCCATATTTTTCTTCCCATTTAGTTTTACTGGAAAGGCTTTAGTGAAGCAATTTAATTCAACATGGTGGTCATCCAAAGGGGAGTCATATAAATTCTGGTTATTTGGTGGATTCCCATCATTAACTAGGTCATTTTGTTAGAGCAAATAAACATTACCATCTCCTAGGACTTTGAGTGTCTTTCTGGACCACATAAATTTTAAACACAAATACGGTTTTTGTTCATGTATTGTATTGTATTGTATTGTATTCCTATCTTGGCACTTTGTTGAAGAAACTACATCAACTACTTTTGCAAATCTTCTCCGAGAAGCAAGTAATCCAAGACATAAGTCTTCAATATATTTAAAGAAGCATAAAGAATCGAGAACACTACTATTAGAAGACTAACACAAAAGAAGACTACATCAACTAGCAAGTTTCTTTAAGGAAAAATAACAATCTTTTGCATTGAAGAAATTCGTTTATCGAAATTGGGAGGTCTCTTTTCAAAGATTTGCAAGACAAAATTTAACTGAAGTACTTATCTGGGGGAGAATCATAGTAAAAGGTATCTTACTGGATTATCAGGTTGTAATCTTTTTCCTTCGACGAGTTTTTTTCCACTGGGCTTTCTTTGTCAAGGTTTTAACGGGGCAACATATGCATGTCCAACTCTGTCTAAGTTTTTACATGCTTATGCAATTTCAGGTTTTTCTCTTTTGATTTTCCTGGTGTTTTAATGTGAAAACAAATGTATCGCAAAATGGTACTTTCAGGTAGGTTCGAGAGATCAAGCTTGAACAAGACAAGACTAAACCAAGAAATTGTCGTTCATGTCCTGCTTCGATCACAAATATAGAGAAGATTGGGTAGGTCTTAGGGGAGGAAAGAAAAAAAGGTTGAGAAATCTCAGTGTGATGAGTAATTGTAGTGTGTAGTTTAAGAATGGTTTATCTCTGGGATAGATCGATGATTCTGTCTTGTCTCTTAGTTTTTGTTTCGAATAGATCAAGCAATTTATTTATAGTTTAAAGGAGACACACTGATTTCCATTAAGTAGTGGACGTCAGGGAGATGTGGAGAAGTTCGCATAAATTTTCCACTAGGCGGTTAGATTTTTGATTTACCGTCTTCTCACAGTTGGTGAAGCTCCTGATATGATAAGGAGGGGACACGTTCGTTTGTGGAAGAGTCTCCAATCCCAGAGACTGTAGGTTTTCCAGAAAACGATGCTACATCTTAATTCCTTCGTCAGCCGGTGAAGAAAATCAAGAATGAAGCTTTGCGAATCTCTAGCCTTGCCAGATTCCTTGACATGATCTCTTGCTTCCACTCAGGTTCAGCCATGGCGATTGATGTTGGATCTGGAGCATCTCTGATATCCCTTACGTTGTTAGCGCGAAGATCATTAAGAGCACTATTGATTGCAAAATGAGCAATATCAGGGACATTACCGTTGTTACCAAAATAGTTGGAATTGGGATCAGTGATTGTAAGATCTAGCCCGAGGCCGACCATTTTAAAAAATCGGGAAATTAGAATTTGTAACCAAGAGGTTGATCTCCCAATGTGGTCGTCAATTATTTTAGGGTGAAAACAAATGTACTTCAAAATGATACTTTTAGGTAGGTTCGAGAGATCAAGCTCGAACAGGACGAGCCTAAACCAAGAAATGACCGTTCACGTCCTACTTCGATCACAAAGATGGAGAAGATTGGGTAGGTCATATGGGAGGGAAGAAAAGAAGGTTGAGAAATATCAGTGTAATGAGTAATTGTAGTTTGTAGTTTAAGAATGGATTATCTCTAGGATAGATCACTGATTCTGTCTTTTCTCTTAGTTCTTGTTCCGATTAGATGAAGCCATTTATTTATAGTTTAGAGGAGACACACTGATTTTTCATAAGTAGTGGAAGTCAGGGAGAGGTGGAAAAGTGATGATTGTGGAGATTATAGTAGGGTCATGTTCGAAAAGTAAGGAATACGTGCTCAACTGACTGTAACTGTTCCACTACTTGTTACCTACTTGTTCGTGGATGTGTTGCCACAACGTGCGATTGCCATAGTCCTCCATACCAATACCCCAATGAGAATCCCCCCATGTTTTGTATTCGAAATCTCATGGAAATAGTGGAGTCGTGGACTACCACTTTGTTTTAGGTCAAGTCAATAACTTTCTAAGTCAGTGAGGCAAGTTGTGGAACTCACTAGATTAGTAATCATACTGATTAGTGTCGAGTCTGGTAAATTTAGTGGTCATGTACTAGCTTAGGAGTAAGATGATGTATTTTTAATGGTCAAATATCAACTTAGAAGTGACATGGCATAAATCTGGAAGTCTTTGAAGCCAAGATTTTATGGAATTCGCAAAAGACCAGTCGTGGCACATAACCATATAGGGTTAGCGCTGGCATTGTCCCAGAGCAAAATTAGTGATGCGTCCTCGAGGACGTGTCTTAGGAGTATCATGACGGGCCTCAAAAGGCTAGTGACGTGTCCCTAAGGACACGTCTCTTGTGGAGGCTGGCCAGCGTACATTGTTGTGATGCGTCCCTATGGACGTGTCTTTGTAGAAGCTGGCGCTGGCCTTAGCCATTGCCAATATTGTGACGCGTTCCTAGGACATTATTTTGACGCGCTCCTAGCGACGTGTCTGTAGATGCTGGCGCTGGCTAAAACCAGCGCCATTGACTTGTGACGCGTACCTGGGAACGCGTCTCGCTCGATCTATCCTGCACCATTTTGAAGCATTTCTGGGGCATTGCTCTTTGATGGTTGCACGTTCAAGAAGAATGACGCATAAATTATGATGCGTCCTTGAGTACAATGCTAAATTGGAAAACTTTCTAAGGAAAGAATGTTGAATTGTGATGTGCTCTTTGCGAACAAGGCATTAAGCTGAAATGCATCTTCAAAGACCAGGCATTAGCTAACCCCAAATTTGATAGATGCGCATTCGATACAAGTTCAAGGAATTCAGCTGTAGGATCTATGCGACTTGAGACTGGTTCGATAACGTGTAAATATGGTGAATGTTAGAGAGATTACATGATCAACATAGAATATCTGTAGCCTTTTGTAAAGACTGTATTCTTAATTCGCCTGCGGAATAAGTAGATATATGATAAGTGCATAATTTATACATTTTAAGTATCATTTCCTTAAACTTATTTTCCACATTTTATGTGAATTATCGTGTGTTATTATTACTTTTGTAGTTTATGTGTTTTATTAGGTTACATCTCTGAAACAAGTGAAATGGAGCTTTATAAGAGAAGAATTTTCAAAGACCCTCCATCTTGTAGAAAATTGCATTACGAAGCCAACGACGAAAGAATGAGGTCATTCTGATTTCGTATGAGAAAGTTATGAACGAAACGAGTACTAAGGGAAAAAAGGTCATTTCAAGAGAGACTGCTATTGACAACCTGGCATATGCTAAGTGGCACTCAGTAAACACTGTTAAAGGCAGATGCACTTCTACTCATGGCACCAAATTTTTGATAAGGGCCATTTTCTTCCTCCTAGCTTCACGAACAGAAAAGTGTAGTCGTGGTGATGGATTGGTTCGAGATGGAAAAACTGTTGTTGATATCTGATGGGTTTGTGAGTATGAAGTCAGTAAGAAGAGTCAAGTAAGTCAGGGAGGATATTAACTATGGGTTTGGGTTTATG
>JAJJMC010019642.1:18101663-18127445 GCA_023531435.1 Papaver californicum
GACCAACTCAGCGGGTCAACTCGGCCCAGTCAACTCGGTCAAAGTCAGTTGACCGAGTCAAACCTTCATCGGGACAGTTTCATCGGCAGCAAATTTCAATTCAGATTTTCTAGCGATTTCATCGCAAATTGGGAGTTACCCAATCTAATTCAAGGTTAGTAAAATCGATTAGAATCTCTAGAAGCCGAAGATAAGGGCCAGAGGAGCATGAATTTGGACGGGAACAGGAATACATCCCTGTTTTGGATTGGCATCAAATTCTCGTCAAATCACCGAGTTATAATGGGATTAGAACATCCTAGAAGACTCCAAAGGCCTATAAAGAGTTTACAAGCTTCAGAAATAAGGTACGAAGCTCCAGAACCATTTTTGCCTTTTTCCGTTCAAGTTCCGACGCCGGCCGGTTACTGCTGCTGTTCCCGGTGATCGTTGTTCTTCATTCAACGTTGCTGAGGAAGAAGACAGTGCAACTGTTGTAACTGTTGCTATTTCAAATCTCTCTGTTGCTATTTCTCACTGTTATATTCTTGGTTGAATTGGGTTGTAACAGTTGGAACTGATTCTGTAACGCGTCTGCTGCGTTACTGTTTAGCTGTTACAGCGTTAATCAATCTTGTAATCTTTCTTTTGAGCAATGAAATCAACTTTTGAGCAATCTTTTTCCACCATGAGCTAAGTCTAATTAATGGGATGATGGATAAGGTAATTTTCTCAATTTTATGTGATTTAATTATTTTCTAATAATTATTTATAATTCTTTTATTGTTAGAATTGCATAGTTTTGAATAGTAAAAACGGTTTTCTTTCAACAGTTGTGCTTTTGCTTGATGGATTATGCTTAGTTAGTTAATTTTGATAGTCCATGCTTGTGATTTACCTCTGTTTGTTAGCATAACAAAACCAACTTTGGCTATTATTTGTGCTTTAATTAATTTAAAAAGAATTATCTGATTAATCACATAGGTTGTTAGATTTTCCTGATTCCTGATTCCTGGTACGTTTAAAATTATTTAAAAATCATATTTAGGTTATTTAGTCTTTTTTTTACTCCTGGAATTTTCTAGAATTAATTTAAATCATTATTTTCTAAAATCATTACCTTCACAAGTTCGAGAATCGAACCTCGTTTTACCACTATATAAAATCACATCATGAAGTCAGTAAGAAGAGTCAAGTAAGTCAGGGAGGATATTAACTATGGGTTTGGGTTTATGGCGGAAGAATATGGCAGTTGATGATGGGTGTGATGTGAGGCTGTTGTTCGTGATTGATGGTAGCAGAGTTAGTGATTGTTGGAGCTGTTTCGAGGCTGCTGTGATTGAGAAACACGAACATGGTATGACCGAAAGTTGAATGGAAGTAGTGGTTGGAGTTGTGGCAATGATGAGGAGATACGCCATTAATGGCAGTGTCCCGAGTATATGATGTTGCTCTTATTAGTGATGGTTAAAGATGGAGTCTGTGGTGTTGTTCATAGAATTTTAATGGACTTGTAGCTCAGCTCGAGTATGCAGCGTTGAAGGTTGTTACAGCCGGTGATAATAATGGATGGAGATTGTTGTTGTTGATCGTGAGGAAAAGTTAATGAAGTTCTCGAGCTGGCGGTTAGAACTTGAATGATTAATGAGTTCGGGGAATGGACTGAGTTTGATCAAAGGGAGTTGTGGGCTGTTTTGATGATATATTAATAGGTTTTAGGTCACTATGTTGAGATCAAGACTGGTAGCATAGATGAGGCTGTTGGTTATGGTTCACGGAAGTGATGTATGGTATTTGATGACTCGAGGGTGTTAGAGAGAAACGTGCTTCTCAAGGGAAAAAGACGAAGTTAGGAAAGAAGAACTAAACCGTGTAAAACAAGGAAATGTGTTTGGTCGGTGGTGTATAGAGAGTCCCATTCAGCTTAGGACTCTAGTTAGGAAAGCGGTACCTAAAGCTCTATAAATAGAGCTGGGACTCTCTCACGTAAATATACTCTCTCACGGACGTACAGAGACAGAAAGAAAGGGAAGAAGCGGACAGAAAAGGCCAGAGAATAAACACCCAGGCCTGGACGCTGGAGATAGCTTCACATACAGACGACTTCTCGGGTTTGATTTACTTGTTTTCTTAATTATTTTCCATGGATTTTGAGAAATCCATGATAAACTAAACCCCTCTTATTGGTTAGGGATGTAGTCCTAAGTTGGAAAACATGTTTATTAATTGAATGCCTCATTCTCATATGTTCATAATCTTTTCAATACTCATGTTCTACCGTTTATAACGCCTTGTATGATGGATTGCTTGTTTGTTTAAGTTGCAAATTAGATGAGCATGCATTGAGATCTATAACTAAACTAGGGTTTTCGATCCGGAATTGTCGAAGGACCCTTGTTACAAGTAGTATAACATAGTTGTTAACGACGGGATGTTACCATGCAATTATGTGTAGAAGCGTGACCTAGGTTAAATCCTAGTAGCAATTGCGCCGGATTGCATAGAATAACCTCAACTCAAAAAGACCATTGCTTTCATTTGGTTAAACTTGACTGCCGCTTGCGCCAAGTTATTCGGTGAAAAGGATTCAAAGAGTGGCGTTTTGCACCTTTGATGATAATATGAATTTTGCCGGAGTAAGCCTGCGATAGGATGCTTTAGGGCTATTGATATTGAGGATGCATGAATGATTGAGTATGATTTGATTGATAACATGTTAGAAGATGGAAGATGAACTCTCTAACCAATGTTCTTTATCTCTGATATTCGTTTTAACCAATTTTCTTTAGTATAATTTAGTTATAATCACAACCAAAACCTCCCCTGTTTACATAAGTAATCGAAAGTAATTAACAATCACCTGCCTCTCTGTGGGAACGAACTTTTTCTTATTGCTATACTCTAATCTATATTAGTGAAGTAAGAACCTGAATTATTTTGGTTGATTGACAACGACCAATATACAGTTGTTTTGTATTCTGATGCGAAGTCAGTAACATACGCACAAATATACGTGAATATTTCTATGTTCCCCCAGCTAGGCAGAAAGGAGATTTTACAATTCTAACCCTTGTCAAAAACTCACCCTCTACACCTGGTATGTGTGTAATGACTTAGCCACATTGGTCATCAGGGGGAGTGTTGTAAAACAATATTTTAATAAAATGCCTTCGTATCTAAGATTAGGGTTTCCAAATACGTGGGAACCAAGTCTTCTATCCCCGTAACGAGGAAGGATCCATTGACATGGTTAGAATGACATTATCTTGATATTTTAGTGCTATTTTTCTTATAAGACCACAAACGGAAATGAATTTGAAGATAATTTTTTAGTTACGTGTTTTTTTATAAGCTTTCATATTCCTATAAAAAATGAATGTATTCCGAGACGTATAAGATCACGTCTACCACTTTGAAAATTAGCCGTTGAAGATTAACGATTGTAATTAAACTTTATGGATGTTGAGAATTTGTATCTCCGAATGTGCTCATTTTTAGTAGGAATGTATATCTTTATAAGAAGAACATGTAACAAAAAAATTAGCTTCAAACTCATTTTAGTTTAGGTTTTACAAGAAAAATGACATCAAAATAATCAAAAAAAATTATTTTAATCATGTCAACGGATCATTTCCTTCCCTTATAAATAGAGATATAGATTCATATATTTCGACATATATCGATGAGCATTCTCTAATCTACTTCCGCTATATATTGTGTCTATTTTTTTCTATTTTATATCCTTTATTATGTATGTTCTAGTTTTATAACAAAACCAAAAATAATTAGTGAAAGGAAATTACTTCACTCTTCAAAATCTTCATTTTCTTTGTGCTTCCATTTTTGGTAGCCAACAACTATTTGGCTTTATCTTATTTCATGATATTTTGTCGGGGGCTTATCTCTCTACGCTCATTTACAAAAGAGGTCATTCGGTTCTAAGACCCACCAATAATGAACTTTGAAGATGGCTCCTCCTCCACTTTCATAGTCACATAACCCACGCTGTGCCTCTTTCCTATTTGCCATAGTTGGAAAAGGTCGATTTTTGGCAGACTACTATTTCTGTAGGACATGGTTACTTTCACTTTGGTTTCGTTCTATCTACACTAATCTGTTTCTTACTTACTTTTTATTATTAGACAAATCCTTTAATCATCTCTTGCACTGTAAGGCGCAACAAGAAATATTTAGATCATAAGATGCACCATCAAATAAACACTCTGTTATGGTGTATGTTTAAGCCAAAAATTCCTTTTGCTAAACAACCAATCAAACTCTTGGATACAAGTTAAATAAATGTAAACGAATAACAAAGAAACATCCTTTTAAGTAATAAAGAATCATCTTTTTCATAAATTGTTTAAGCTCAATACAATAGATCATCTAGGTTTTGCAATTTCTGGGTTTATAATCTTTACACTTTTCCATTCAATACAGAAATTCAAACATTATACAATTACTTCTCATAGGTTCGTACCTAAAAATTTCTTCTCTTCCCTTTCTCAGGTTTTTCTTTCTATTTTTTCCGTTCCTCTCTTTGTTGTTTGATCTTTTCTATTTATAGATCTATTTTTCTGATCGCTCTTTATACCACGTGTCATTTTCTTCAGCTTAGTCATCGATTCTGGATCAATTCTTCTCTGGGTCGATCCATCTTGTTTCGATGTATCTATCGTCCTTGTACTTTATCTTTATTTGGTGCGATCGTATAGTTGACAGATCGTTCTTAACAGCTTCTTGGTTCGATACTTTATATGTCCGAGACGTGTTTCCTTATCTCTTAAGACTTCTGTGGCCTCGATCATAGAGTAATTATTATAATCTGCTTTCTCGATCATTAAGATAATATAATAATAATTACCTTTTACTTTCTCGATCTTTAAAATAATAGAGTAATTATTATCTTTTACTTTCTCGATCATAAAATAATATAGTATTAATAACTTTTTGCTTTCCTGAACAGCTATCAATTAATGTTGTTTGTTTTATTCGTTGGTGTTCAGCTTTCTCGATCTTATGTGTCATTCATGCAGCTCTTCGCTCAGGAATCGTCTCATGTCTTTTCGATATTCGATATCTTTGATAGTGATCCTGTGTTTCTCACCTTTTTTAATCTAGATGCTTCTTAACTTGATCCTCTTCCACGTGTCGTGCTTCTTTAATTTACTAACAATTTGCCCCCTTCTTCTCTTTTTTACAAAATCATCCAACGGTCGATCCGAGATTTTGAAAAATAGAGAATGACTTGTCATTTTTTAATTTTTCAGTTTCTTTTCCGCACGTTCTCCGAGTTTTCCGCTGGTATTAATTGTACTGCCGATTTTTTCGGCTCTGTATTTATTACTTTTATACACATGATTATGTCAGTTACACTTTTTCTTTTTTATGAAATCAAATCTTTTCCGATTATCTCGTTCTCCCATCTTGTGGCGGTTACTATTCTCCTCCTTTAAATATCCTGTAATTTTCTGCTGTCTTTTTCTCTTTTAGTTATTGCACCTTGTTTTCCTTAATCTTTTCAAATCTTCCTAATACTCAGGAGTTCTGTTCTCGTTAATTGGTTTCTTCTCTACTTCAATTTGACCATTGTTAATTTCTTTTCTTCATGTAAGTAACTTTATTTTTCTTGATTCGAAATTTTCTTTTTATGGCTGTGGGTCTATCGATGTAGTGAAAAGATTGTGATTCTCAGGTTATGCATGAATAAAAAGGCTCTTTTTTACACTGTAATTATTAATAGGTAATTTCTTCATATGTTAATCTTTTCTTTCTTTCGTTTCTTTTTGCTCAGATCTTCAATATGTCTCCAAGGAAATCTGATACTACCAGCAACCAGGGTGGAAACAGGAGATCAAGTAGGACTTCTTCATCTCAATATGCTGTTTCTCGTCGAGATTCATCTATTGCTACTCCTTCTCCTGCTGTACCTCGCACCGTACGGGATTCTTCTCCCGATATTCCTAATGTTGCCCCCAAAAGTAAACGGTCAATGTCATCTTATAGCTATCGATCCATGGATATTGAAGAATTTAAAAGAAGACATAACCTTCAAAGATTTAAGGTTTCTTTTGCTGATAGTGCTTCCGATATGATGACCTATGATTCGATGAAAAAATTTCAATATACTCATCATAGATTATTAATTTCTGTTGGTGCCTTGGAAGCTGGTCTTCATCTTCCTCTGTATGAGAAAAACAACCCTTTCCAATTCACAGTTCTTGCTACTCGCAGCAGGGCTCCACATACTCAGCTTCGTTCCATCACACAGTATAATGGTAATTGGTGGCGGATTCTCGATGAATGTACCCTTCGCAGTGAGGGTCGTACCCGTCTTACTTGCTATGTTCTCGATCCCTCAGAACGTGTTAATTATACGCCTGAGAATTTCCAGAATACTTATGGTGATGGTATTACTGTTAAAATTTTTGTTAAATGGAGTGTTAGTCCTGTTCGCAAATGCTCCCAAGGGTTTCCTCTTCTTCGAGAAGTTGATGACCCCAGAATCAAGGTAGCTCCATACACTAATGCTGATTTTCCTTCGAATGAGAGAATTCGTCGAGAACATGATTATAAGTGGTATTTCACCCCTATTCTGATCGAGGGACCTTGGGTATATGGTGATCTCCCTACTAGTGAAATTCAACATCTTCGCAATTGTTTCCCGAACTATTGCCCCTGGAGATTGAATTTTGATGATTATAAATTTGACTTCAAGGTTCGGAATTCTTAGTTGATACCATTTCTTTTAGTTATAGTGTATCGATCTTTAATGCCTTCTTTAAATGTTTTTATTTTATTTTTTATTTTTTTTGATTTCAGGTCGATCCTTCTTTGGACATCGGAATCCCTCTTCCTCCACCTGATCGTGGTATTAAAATCGTCGAGAATAGACAGATCGTCGAGAATGAACAAACGATCGAACCCGTAGTTGATGGTAGAGGAAAGCGAAAATTAATTCTCGCAGCAGAGAAGAAGCAAAAGAAGCCCAGAACTCTTGAACTCTCAACCGAGGTTATAGGAGAGATGGCTTCCAGTTCGAATAAGGGAGAAGGAAGCTCGATGGTTGCTCTTCCATTGGATCAGTTTGATCCTATCGATGTTATTCCAGTTTCCTCGATGCCAGCAGAAATTGTGGTATCGGAACGATCCAATCCTATGGTTGCACCTCCTTCTGGTACTTCATCCAATTTTTATAACGTCGTTTCTCCACTTCCTTTTGATTTCGTGCTTGATTCCCCTGTACCTGATAATGGTGCATTGGAAACTTTTTCTGGCCTTCCTCAAGAAGAGGGAGATGATATTGTTATTGATGATCTTATTGATGTAGTGAATGAAGTATCTCATTCTGAAGAAAAGAATACATCGGAGAAAGATAATGCCGAGATACTTCCAATTGGTGGTGTGGGAAATATGAATGTTGAGGCTGATACCGCCATTGTTGAAGAAGCTAACATTATTGATCGTACTGAAGATGAAAACCCTCCTTCCAGTTCGATCCCTTCTTCCAGTTCGATCCCTCCTTCCAGTTCGATCCCTCCTGAAGTCGAAGGGACTTCTGAAGTAATTCTCGAATCGATCGCTCCTTCCGAAATTTTAATTCGATCTTCTTCTGTTGCTGTTGAGGTCGATACTTCATTTCCAAGTGTCGATCCTTCTACTCTGAAGTCTATTTCCGATCGAATCTCCAGTGAAGGTCTTAATTTGGTTGGTGATGAAGAAGAAGCATATAAATGGTTTCTTTCTCAAGGGCTTTGGAATGTTTCATCTAATCCTGTTGTTATCAAATCTGATTCTTGCTTCATGTCTCGATTCAAGGATTCACTTAGTGCGATTCCTATGGACGAAACTTTGGATGCATGGTCCAAGAGTGATGTTTTTGAGCAGAGATTTCCTGTAAAGCCTCCTCCAACCTTTAATGAAGTTTTGACTCTTTCCGATAGTTCGTTATATTCACTTCCACAACAAGTTTTAGCCCAACTCCAATATAGTAACGACTGTCTGTTTAGTGGTTATAAATTTTATAAGGCTCGAGCTACCATGATGGGATTGATATTTAGGAAAGAATCAGTGGAGATGAAGGAAAAGAATGTATCCTTACAACAGGTGAATGATGATTTACAACAGCAAAATGATCTTCTTCAACAACAACTTCAACAACTTCAACAGCTTCAACATCAACATAATGATCAATATCAGCAGCAACAGGATCGTCTCCGAACTATTGAAGATCACAATCAAAATCTTCAGAATCAAAATCAAGGTTTATTTTTCATTCCTTTTCAATTTCTATTTTATCTACTTGATTTATATGAAACATTTAAATTTTATACTAGGTCCAGTGGAAAATATGGAGACATTATTTAGGATCGAACGTAGAATGGTACAATTGAATAACCATGCAAGGGAAGTTTTCAAAGAGATGAATGTGGTTAGAGATAAACTGACTCAACTGAACGATAGTTCTGATTTAGCCACTTGGAGGCGTAATAAAGCAGAATCAAAATATCGAGAAGTTGTAAAATTGCTAACTCATAAAGAATTAGAGTTTAAATCTGTTGTCAGAGGTACATTTTTGGTTTATCTGATTTTATAGCTCTTGATATCATAAAATTTGTCTGATGTTTTCTTGTATTTTCAGAACTGGAGACAAAGTTAAATGAGGCTAAGAATCGTGCAACACAAGCAGAAACTGAGCTTAATTCAGCAAAAGATTCAGTGGAAAAGATTACTCAAGAGTTAAAGACTTCTGAATATAATGTGACTCTTAGCGCCTCAAAAATTGAGAGTTTACATGCTCGACTATCTACTGAACTTTCTAAAATTATTGCTCGTGAACAAGAGATTGATTCATTAACTGCACAATTAAGTGAAGAGAAAAATCAAAAATCACATCTTAGTACTCAAGTAGCAATAGATCAGCAAAAGATCGAAGAGCTTCACAAAGAAATCAACTTTGGGCGTGATTTTGTTCAATGGGTCAGGCAAGAGGCTAAAGCGAAGATTGCGATGTCCTTCAATACTGCTTTAGATCGTGCAAAATCCGATCCTTCAGTGCTTAATAAGCGCGCTCCTGTGCCTGCAGTTCCTCCTCCACCATCTCGATCCGGTCTTCCTGATATTTGATTATATTCTTTGTAATTTCATTTTCTGTTAACTCCTCCATCTTGTACTTTGTGTGTTTTTCAAAGATTTTCTTTTGTAACTTTTAGACTTGCCTTTTATGTTGTTCCCTGCACAAGAAAATATGATTAAGTAATCTTTTTGGCTATCATATGATTTTCTAAGTCCCATGAATTGAAGTACTTTTTACCTCAAATCATGTTGTTCGAGATCCCACACATACGAAACAAACCCGGGCCAGGGGTAAGATACAGGGTTGGTCCCGAACTGTACTCTGAAAATTGATAAACCAATAATTAGGAACCCCTTCTTGATAAGAATTTCATTGTTAATAAAATTCTCTAAGGATAATGTTCACCTTTTGTGTATGATTATGTCGTCAATCGCAACGATATCCAGAATATGATGTTTCTGGATTGATTTTGAGCGCTCAGAGTATACGAAATTCCGAGATTAATGGAATTTTGATTATCATGGTAATCTCCAAGATATGATATTCCTGGATTCAAAGTATATGACATCCCGAGATTAATGGAATTATAAAATTCTCCATGGTACGATGTTCCTGGAGTGATTATAAAAGAAATTAATGAATTAATTGTTTATGTACCTGCTTTTTGCGGTATTATTCACAGATAGTAAAGCTTTAAATATTGTGCATTCCACGGATGCATTAAAATTTCTCCTTGCAAATTCTGAAGATAGTACGACCCTTGTCCTGCCGGTGCTTGAATCACATATGGTCCATCCCATGTTGGTGCGAATTTTCCTGCTCTTTTGTCCCTTTGATGTTCTGTTATTTGTCGGAGGACATATTGACCTTGGACAAAATTTCGGGATTTTACACGCTTATGGTATTCTCGAGCTAATCCCCTTTGATAATTCTCCATTTTTTGGAGTGCCACTTCTCTTTTTTCTTCCAAGTCATCCAATTTTTGTAACATGAGATCTGAATTTAGGTTTTTCTCCCATGCTTCTGTTCTGGTTGTAGGCAAAATAACCTCTGTTGGTATTACTGCTTCTGTTCCATAAGCAAGAAGATATGGTGATTCTCCAGTTGAAGCTTTTCTCGTGGTTCTATATTCCCATAATGTATTATGTAATTGTTCGCACCACCTATTATAATATCCATCCAATGTTTTCTTCAGATTTGTTGCAATTGTTTTATTTGTGGATTCTGCTTGCCCATTACTTTGTGGGTAAAAAGGTGTAGATTTATGTTTTTGAATATTATATGTTTCAAATAACATACCGATATTCTTCCCCTGGAGTTGTTTTCCATTATCAGAAACTATCGCTGCTGGAATCCCAAACCTACAGATGATATTCTCGAATAAAAATGTAAAAACATCAGTGTCTCTGATTCGCGCTAGTGCTTTTGCTTCTACCCACTTGGTGAAATAATCGGTGGCCACAATTAAGTATTTTCTTTTCTTTGTGCCTTCAGCTAATGGTCCAACTATATCGACTCCCCATTTTGCGAATGGCCATGGGCTAAGTATTGAATTTAATTCCGTAGCTGGTGCTTTGATTTTCTTACCAAATCGCTGACATTCTTCGCACCTTCGAACCATTTCTTCCGAATCTTTCAACATGGAAATCCAATAATAACCCTGCATTTTGGCTTTTAATGCTAGCGATCGTCTTCCGCTATGGTTTCCTGCATCTACGTAATGTATTTCTTTGAGAATTCGTAATCCTTCTTTCCGTGATAAACATCGAAATAATGGTCCAAGAAAAGAGTGTCGATAAAGAATTCCATCTCTAAGTTGGTAGCTGTTTGATTTAAGTTGAATTTTCCTTGCTTCTTTAGAATCTGTTGGTAATTCTTTAGTTTGTAATATTGATGTATCGGGACTCTCCAATCTGGCTCACTTGGTTGATCATTTTCTTGTTACGATGGAGATGTGGCATTTTGTATGGCTGAGTCATCGATACCGTCTTCCTCTATGTTATTTAATGTTTGTGCTCGTATGGATGGCTCATATATTCTCCCGATTTTTAGTGCTTTAGTATTTGGATCATTTACCATGGATGAGATATATGCCAGTGCGTCCGCATGTCGATTCTTTTCACGAGACAGATGTCGAAAAATAATATTTGGAATACAAACTGTTAAACTTTGTACAAGATTTTTGTATCGTTCCAAGTCCTCATCGACCGTTTGATATTTTAACTCGATCTGTCTAATCACCAGCTGCGAGTCACTGGTGAGTCTTACATCACTTATTCCTAATTCAATAATGAGTTTGAGAGCATGGACCACTGCTTCATATTCTACTATGTTATTCGTATGTTCTTCGAACTCAAGTCGAAATGAGTGTACCATACGTTCTCCCTTTGGCGCTGTAATCACGATACCTATTCCTGCTCCTTCTTTATTTCGCGACCCATCAACAAAAACCTCCCATCGTTGTGAACTATTTGAATCTAGTATCTCTACTGGTTCTTCTTTTTCACACCCCGGTAGTCCTTGAATTTCATACTCTTCCTCGATTGGAAAATCTGCCAAAAAATCAGCTAGAACTTGGGATTTCTGCGCAGTTTGTACCTCATAAACAATGTTGTATTGTTCTAGCTGAGCGTTCCATTTTGCTATTCTTCCTACCTTCCCTGTATTCTTTAAAACTGATTCCAATGGAGCTTTGGTTAAAATACGAACATAATGAGTGAGAAAATAAGTGCGTAACTTCTGAGTAGCAAATACCACTGACAAAATTAATTGTTCAATCTTTGTATAATTTCTTTCTGCTGAATTCAAAGTCTTGCTGATGTAGTATACAGGTTTCTCGATTTTCTCATTCGTTCGCACCATTACTCCACTAATGGCATTTTCTGTTGCTGCTATGTACAAAGTTAACATTTCTTCTGGTTCTGGTTTTTGTAATGCTGGTAAGGTGGCAAGATGTAGTTTTATACTTTGAAATGCTTGCTCACAACGATCGTTCCATTCAAATTTATTTTTCTTCTTAAGTACATCAAAAAAGGGTTTACATCGTTCTGATGACCTTGCAATAAATCTACTTAGTGCAGCCAAACACCCATTTAACTTCTGTACACTCTTTATACAGTTTGGTGATGGCATATCCGTTATTGCTTGTATTTTTGCTGGATCAACTTGAATTCCATCTTTTGTAACCAGGTATCCTAAAAATCTCCCTGATGTAACACCAAAAATACACTTTTCTGGATTTATTTTCATCTTATACTTTCGTAGTGCACCAAAAATTTCAGTCAGGTTTCGCAAATGATCACCAGATAACTTGCTTTTCACTAACATGTCATCCACATAAACTTCCAAAGTTTTTCCGATCCATGGTTTGAATATTGCGTCCACTAAACGTTGATATGTTGCTCCTGCATTTCGTAACCCAAATGGCATTCTGGTGTAACAATACAATCCTCGTGGAGTGAAGAACGATGTATGTTCCTGATCCGCTTCTGCTAACGCTATCTGATTGTATCCAGATTGTCCATCCATGAATGATAACATCTCATGTCCTTCAACAGCATCTACTAGTTGGTCGATGTTTGGGAGCGGGTAACTATCTTTTGGACATGCCTTATTTAGATTGGTGAAATCTATACAAATTCTTACTCCACCGTTCTTCTTCGGGACAATTACCATATTAGAAATCCATGTAGGGTATCGTACCTCTCGAATGAATCCTGCACCTAAAAGTTTTGCTAATTCTTTTTCCACTTGTTCATGATATTCTGGTGCGACTTTTCGTATCCGTTGGCGAAAAGGAATTGCATCAGGATGTATGTTTAATTCATGCTGGACGATGCTGGGATCGATCCCCGGCATGTCTTCTATTCTCCAAGCGAACACATCTATATATTCACAAAGCAATTTGACTATCTGTTGTTCCATATCTGATTTTATTAACGTCCCAATTCACACTTGCTTGGGGCATTCTGCGGTGCCGATGTTTATAATTTTTGTTTGCTCTACTGGGGTGAAAACTGGTTTTGGAATCCCAATTGGAGTTGGGGTTCCCTTTAATTGCTACATCGCCCCTTTTTGCGGCTGATTTTCCAAATTTTCTTGATTTTTGCTATTCTCTCCTTTTTCACTTTCTATTTTACTTTTTGCATTTTTTTCTAGGTATTGATTTATTTCCTCTTCCTTTGCTTTAATTCTTGATTCTTTTTTCTTTTTACATTGTAAATGCTCCCGTTCTTCATTTATTCTTGTCTCCGCCATTATACAAAGTTTAGCATCTTCTTGATCACCCTTTATCTCCATCTCTCCTCGTGGTGTTGGAAATCGTAGATACTGATGGTGCATCCACAACACTAAATCTTGTCAGAATGTTGATCGGTCCGGCCGATACTTCAAGATCAATTTCTCCCTTTGGCTTGGACGATATTCCATTAAATCCATAAATGACAAATCGTGAAGTGATGAGTTGATCTTGTTTAAAACCCATTTTACAAAATGTATTGTAGAACATCACATTCAATGAACTGCCCCCATCCAAGAGTATTTTCTTGACATTCCAACCAGATATCAATAATGTCAACACGAGAGGGTCATTATGCATTTCAATTTCTTGATTTACTTCTTGTGCAGAAAATGTTAATGGATGTGCCATCCAATCCTCCCATAATTCTACTTGCCTTCCTTGAACTCTAAAGGCCTCGTGGTTCCGAATTCTCTTGCACAACTTCTTGTTGATTGCTATATTCAAATCTGTATCACACTTTTCCACACATGAAATCATATTAATTGTCTGTTTGTTATATGGAATATGTATTGCTTTGCCTTCATCATATTTTTCTGATGGTTCAATTTTTTGAACAAATTCCTTCAATTCTCCAGCATCGACCATTCTTTGTACCAATGTTATAAAATTTCTACAGTTGTCTGTTGTATGTCCTTTGTAGTTATGGTATTCACAATAGTCTTTGGAGTGTTGTGTATGTTCCGGTTGATTTCCCTTTGTTATTGGCCATTGAAAACCTGGTCGATTCTTCAAAATGTTGAATAACCTAAAATATGAAACATTAAGCTTGGTAAAAGTTCTTTCTCGAAATTGTTGAGCAAAATTTTTTCCATTCCCTTGTCGAGGATGTTTTGATTCTTTTGATTCAACTTTTGGAGGACATTTCCTTTTCTGTTCTGGTAATTCTTCAACTGAATTTGTTCTCCTTGTATTTCCTTGATTTTCAGAATTAATTCTCGATCCTTGATCCTGTATATCTTGGAGTCTTGCACATGTTTCTATTATTTCTCTCAATTTGCCTTCAGTTTTTGGATTATTTCGATGGATTTCAACGAAGAGCTGACTCTTCCGATCTACAATCCCCCATTTGTAATGGTTTATAGCTGTCATAGGGTCTAAATCACCTATTGCTTGACATATTGAATGCCATCTAGTTGTATATGATCGGATCGATTCTTCTGGCCATGACATTAAAGAATAAAGTCTGTCCTCCCCTGAATCAATTGGTCTGTTATACATGTATGCCTCTAAAAATTTTCTGGCCAGTTGTGCATAATTATTGATAGAATTTTCCGGTAATCTGTCGTACCATAATAATGCTGTCCCTGTTAAACTTGACGGAAAACATCTGCACATGATCGCTTCATGACCGTCCCATCGCGTCATTACTCGGTTATAATACTTTAAGTGCGATGTTGGATCCTTGGTTCCATCGTAACATTCGAACGCTGGAATATTATATTCTCTTGGTAATGATACGCGCGTTAAATGTTGCGCTAACGGTGTTCGCTTTGCTTCTTTCAATACCTCTTCTATCCTTCCCCCCTCTTTATTTTTTAATCCTTTAATTTCCTCCTTCATTTGTTCCATCGCTTCCAAACATGTTTCCCATTGGGTTCGTTGAAAGTCATTTTCCTGTTGTCTTCTGACCCGAGATGTCGATCCTGCTAACACTATTCTTTGATCTGGATTCCGCTGTTCATTTCTTGATATTTGTCTACTCGACATCGGCTCCTGATTTCGTACTCCAGTCACAGTTGGTCTTTGTTCTCGCTGAATTACATCTTTTAAAACTTGATTTTCGGTTGCTAGTAACTCAATTTGATGGTTGCTTGCTCTTTGTTCCTTTCTTATTTCCTTTATTTCTTCTAATAGGTCCTGTATTTGTCGTGTCTTTCTTCGAGAACTCTCATGATCTGAAGAGAAATTCTGAACCACAGTATTTGACATCAATTCTTGACTTGGGGTATGATTTCCCTTAATACTTTGTTGTTGTCCTGAATCACTCCCTTCTTCTAGTCTATTTTCCAAGCCTTCATTACTATTTTGGTTCCCAGAATTCGCGTCTTGAGACATATTTTCTAGAATTTGCTGCTTCCTCACTATCTTGTGCCTTCTCGATCGTTTTCCTTCCTCGATATCTAAAAATTTCTCAGAAAATTAGTCAAATGAACTCTTATCTATCAAATCATAAGATTCTAATTATTATTTTAACTGTAAATTTTCCCTATCACATATCCAGCTTTTCCTTCTTCAAAAAATTTTTGTTTCATATTTTTATCTATTTTGTTCCTCACAGGTATTTTTCATGTTAATAAAACATACTTATGTAAATAAGCCTTACTTTTCACATCTTGTAAAATTAAATTTTCCCATCTTTTCTTACAAAAGAAATTTTTTTTTCTTCCCTAGATGATTCTTTTTTTTTTTTTTTTTTTTTTATTAAATCCCTTTTTTATTTATCAGGTAGGATAAATCCTTTTTTCACTCCCTGTTTCTAGCGCCAAATTGTTTAAGCCAAAAATTCCTTTTGCCAAACAACCAATCAAACTCTTGGATACAAGTTAAATAAATGTAAACGAATAACAAAGAAACATCCTTTTAAGTAATAAAGAATCATCTTTTTCATAAATTGTTTAAGCTCAATACAATAGATCATCTAGGTTTTGCAATTTCTGGGTTTATAATCTTTACACTTTTCCATTCAATACAGAAATTCAAACATTATACAATTACTTCTCATAGGTTCGTACCTAAAAATTTATTCTCTTCCCTTTCTCAGGTTTTTCTTTCTATTTTTTCCGTTCCTCTCTTTGTTGTTTGATCTTTTCTATTTATAGATCTATTTTTCTGATCGCTCTTTATACCACGTGTCATTTTCTTCAGCTTAGTCATCGATTCTGGATCAATTCTTCTCTGGGTCGATCCATCTTGTTTCGATGTATCTATCGTCCTTGTACTTTATCTTTATTTGGTGCGATCGTATAGATGACAGATCGTTCTTAACAGCTTCTTGGTTCGATACTTTATATGTCCGACACGTGTTTCCTTATCTCTTAAGACTTCTGTGGCCTCGATCATAGAGTAATTATTATAATCTGCTTTCTCGATCATTAAGATAATATAATAATAATTACCTTTTACTTTCTCGATCTTTAAAATAATAGAGTAATTATTATCTTTTACTTTCTCGATCATAAAATAATATAGTATTAATAACTTTTTGCTTTCCCGAACAGCTATCAATTAATGCTGTTTGTTTTATTCGTTGGTGTTCAGCTTTCTCGATCTTATGTGTCATTCATGCAGCTCTTCGCTCAGGAAACGTCTCATGTCTTTTCGATATTCGATATCTTTGATAGTGATCCTGTGTTTCTCACCTTTTTTAATCTAGATGCTTCTTAACTTGATCCTCTTCCACGTGTCGTGCTTCTTTAATTTACTAACAGTGTACAAGGGCATTTCCGAGTTAGAGCACTGGGTTAACACTAACAGTTTATGATGCGGCATTTATATTTTGTAGTTGACATCGTTGGCATGGAATCCGTATTTGATTAGGTCATAGTCATATATAGATAGAATTTTGGGACAACCAATGGATACAAGATACAAGGGGGACACTGTGTCACAAGATCTGATCCTAAATTTTGTCAAGGATACTATAAGTTAAGAGGGTTAGGTGATGTTGCATCTACCGTATCCATTCACGTGCATAATAATGGTATTTTGTTGAAGAATGAAGTAGATCCCTAATCCCACCATAGCCCGCATTGAATTCCGCTGGTCCCAAAGCTTGCAAGTTCCAACTCTAAAACTGTAATGGAAGTATTTACTTTGGTTGCAGACTTGCAGGCTCAAGCCTAACCCATTGTATAAAATAATACTAGTTCTGTTAATCATAATTATTCATTAGATCAGTTTCATGCACTGAGTTTAGTACCTTAGACCGAGTCTTATGGTATATCTTTCCAACCTTCACAGGCCAAGACATGTTGTTGAAGACTATGGGCCTAACTAACATTGAAAACCAGCTTTTAAGGTTAGGGTCATCCAAGTTTATTAATCGCAGGATCTTTAGTTGTCTATATAATATGAGATTAATCTCAGTACGCCTTCTTACGTGTAGTCTCGTTGGGTCTAACACGCGGACAATTAATCGGGTGGCGCGGAATACGTGCGGTCATATAAGACTTGTCACATATTATATGCTTTGGTACCATGTTAAAGTCCATGGACCTAACTCACCTCGAAAACCAACTTACGAGGTTAGGATTGTCTAAGACTTATTAACTGCAGGATTTTAAATCGCCCATATAATTTGGGACTAATCTCAACACATATTGCTGCAAATTTGAGACTAAGTCTTACTTTTGTAAAGCTATAAAAAACGCTATATGGGAGCTAAAACATTTCGCCCTTCGCGTACCAAATTTTGTTACTGGATCTCCGATGGTCTGCCAACGACTCACTTCATCAACAAATTAAAACTCTCAAGTCTTTAGGTGTGAAACCCTTTCTTTTCCATGTGTTTCACAACTTATTATGAAGAAGCAGAATGGGATTTTCCACGCTTTTTAGGCCGTGAAGGTTATGAAGGTGATCCCTAAGAGTCTAAGACTCAGTATTTAAGCTATCAATCATTTTCTCCAGAATTATTAAAAATTTGTTGGATTCCAGAAGCAAAAATAAATTGTAGAAATCAAAAGGAAAAATATTTTAATTCAAAAAAAGATAATTTTCGACATTTAAAATCATTTAAAAAATAATGGTATCCAGACAAACTATTAGTCTTCCATGTAAAGAAGTTCACCCTTGTGGTATTAGCTCATTAGCCACAAGAAGTAGTTCTTCAGCTCCGATGCACACTCTGGAGTTTGTGTAGTCCAATTAACATTGCTGGAAAAAGTATATAGGGGACCAAACCAAACACATCCCAAAATGAAGATTTTTCTTTTATTATTATTTTTCTGCACATATAAAGCAACAAAGACCAGTTTTTTTTTTTTTTTGAAGCATACAAAGACTAGTTCTTGATTCCCTACTATTAGAGTTTTTTTTTAGTAAGTTAAACCATTTCCATTTCAGAAATGCATCTTCCTCTTGTTACTGCTATGTCCCCAATAGAAATCTCGAATGATACGAGTAAACTTGTTGAGGATGTCTTTCAGAATAATGGAAGTAGCCATGTAATAGACAGGGATTAGAGCTAGAACTGATTGAATTTGAACTGTTCTACCTGCATGTTGTGAGTACCAAAAAGTTGCTCTGACACGTGGCAGCAAAGTGCGGAGCACAAGATGTCCCGATGCATGGATCAAAATGCTGTTGGATCGTACCAGAGATCGTACCAGGGATCGTACCAGGGATCGAACCAAGGATCGAACCATGGATCGAACCAGTCCCGTAGGATAAGAAGATTAGATCGACAAATGGACGGATAGGGAGAAGCCACATGGAAATATCTGGAAGAGATTGGGTCGACACGTGGGACGATTAGAGGACGCCACGTAATAGAATTGGATGACTCATCGATCCAAGCTGGATGACTCATCGATCCAAGCTGGATGGATTTTCCTTTAAAAGAGAAGGAGAGAAACCAGAAGAGGGGATCGAACTCTTTTCTCTCTGAAACTGGATTTCACTGTAAAAATGATAGCTTCAATGGAGTTTTCTGTATTTGTAATCTAGATTGATCAATAAAAACCCTCAATTTCACTACCCGTGGACGTAGGCTATTCAAAGCCGAACCACGTTAAATCAGTGTTCAATCTCTTCTCTTTTATGTGTTAATTTTAGGTCTGAATTAATATGAATGATTTTGGTTGTTTTGGGTTGAAGAGATTTTTGGCCCAAACAATTTGGCGCTAGTTATGTCCTGTTTGACATCCTAAGTTTGATTAGCATGTTGTAGATAGATGAGAATAGTCTAATTGCTGATGGGTTCGATTGTGAATTGAGTTTGGGAAAGTTCCTGCCAAGAAAGAATTGCTCGTTGTTTGACTGTGAAATCATTGATGCTTATGGTTGTGTGGAATAATGTTTGAGATGATTTTAATGATTGAATGGATTATTTAAATGAATGTCTGTGTGATTGTTGAATGATACCTTAGATACACTATTGATTTTTCTTTGTAGTGTCCTCAAGTGTGAGAACTAGATTGTGTTTGGACACTTGGTCTGAACTAATAAAAATGCTAATGAAAGTCAACTGTATTAACATGCCAGTTGAATTGAAGAATTTAGTTCCTTAATTCTAGAATACTAATTCAAATTCTCATAGCCAAGGGTCTAGTGGCTTCAATTTATCATGAATATCTCTGCTCATCTATTTCATTCTTCCTGAATTACAGTGATTCTTTCTAATGGTTGATTTAACAAGAGGCACCGAAAGGTGCAAGGTGGCAGTGAATTTCAGTCTTATAGGTCAAGTTCAAGCAATTGTGTCTGAAGACACTACTCTCACAGTTCCTGATGACTAAGACCTTGAGACGACGAAAGAGAAATTTGATGTGTATGGCTTTGGAGCTCAATTGTTGAATGCACCACCAGTCACGCATATACTCGACAGATTACCTGAATCGCAAGTTTTTTCCCAAGAGTTTTACAAGCACCAATGCTCTCTGCAGAGTCATACCAAAACAATTCATGGGCAGATGGGTTTACAAGCATTGTTGCAATGACATTACAGAAGCTTCCAGGCCTATTTCGGACTCAGACCAACCCAATCATCCATATCTTCAAATAATCATAAAAAAACGCTGAGAATGTATCCATCAGATCCCTTTCTCGCTCACCGAGCCTACAGATAAGCTTTGCTTCTCTTCTCCCTCACCTGAGCTCTGTTGCAAACAAGGATTTGGAGCTTACACAGTTGAATGTTGCAACTTTCACAACAAGTCTCTTCAAAGAGCTAAGTATCTTTATTTTTGATTGAATAATCATCTATGTGTGATTCAATAATGAATTCTCTTTACTGCTGTAGAGCATAAACTTATTCTCGCATGTTTGCAATTGAAGTATGCTTGACTGCTTCTTTAGTTGATGAAATGATAATATTTAAAGCTTTCTTGAATTGATGTTTTTACAAATCAATTTCTTTGATTTGAGTTGCTGGATTATGCATTTTACTATTAACAAATTACAGATTGTATAGGCTCACATGATATTTGTGTGTAACCTCCATTCAAATTTACTATGCTTTAACCATTAATAAATGTTGCATGTATATGTATGTACATTCAAGCCCTGTATAGATGCATTAGCATTTGTGAATTAAATTTATTTGCTCAATCACATGAGTTATTGTTTACTTTATAAATCAAATGTTTTGATATGTCATGTTTCTGTTAAATGAACCTGTATGAATTGCAGGGTAGAACTGATTGAAATAGCCTGAACTAGGCTGGAATAACCAGAAAGCATACCAGACTCTGCTGAATTTTCTTTCCAGTGAGTCGTCTCATTGAGTTTGATCCGACTCAGTTGAAAAAAAAATAAAAAAAATGATAATAATAATAATAAATTAAATTAAATTATATTATTATAGCTAGATAATTATTATCACGGCTTCAATAGATTAGATAAGACAAGACATATACCGATCCGCAAGCTTGAGCATTTCGGAAAAGATAATTACGCATTATCTTTTTTAAATTTTCGATTATAAAGTTTATAATATTAATTGCGTATTAGAAATAGCAATTTTAAATTTAAGAATGATTATTGATTATCATCTTTAAATGATTCAATCATGATTTCTCGTAATTGCTCAAAAAGCATGAGCTTATTTGATTTGTATATACATCATCTGTCATACAGCATGAATTGATCAAATGATTTCAATAGTATCTGAATCGCATGTGATATCATGCATCATGATAATTAATGTCATAATCATCTATGATAGATATCTATTGAATTAATATGATGTGTTTTTAGTCTGAAAAAATTATAATTTGTTTGATTAGATCTAATTGTGATATGCAATTAAAAGCATGAAGATCATTTTTAGCTTGTACCCGTTTAATGTCATGAAATGTTTAAGACATTTTTATGAGATGTGAAGATACCTATGAAGGACACTTCAGAGATGCGGCAGCTATGCAATAATAATGCACTGGGGGCATGCTAAAAAGAAATCAAAGTCTTAGCTATAAAATGAGCTAAATACTGCGCGCCAATTAGGTATTTCATTTCAATAATTACTTAATACAAAAATATTATTCGCCAGTTATATGCCTTGTACTTCTTAGCATAAGGCGACAATTGATAGATACTTCAAATGGCTCATACTTCATGAAGAATATTCAGTAAATACTTCAATTTATTCTGAACTTCTTCGAAAGGCGATGCCTCTTATATTTCTTGCGGCAATCTGAACGCTCCAACATGAATTACCATTCAAAAATGGGGATCTCTTTCAACCTATCATCAAATATTTCTGGAAGGCGAATACTTCTACATTTGTATACTTCTGATCTCTCAAACAGCGATTACTTCGGAATATTCATCTGGATAATTCTCATGTCTTATTTAAAAATATATGTCATATTTTATTTCTATATATGCTTCTCATGTATATAGAAGAATATGGGATATGTCTTAAATAAGAAATGAGAAATGAGAAATATCTGATGATTTTTCAAGTATACTTCTCATCTACATTTCAGGTATATTTCTTATCGATATTTCTCCGTTCAGGAGACAAAAAAAGACTAGTGGGTGCATCCCCAATGAGGGAACTCATGTAAAAGTCTTGAAATAAGGCTAATGGGCGCATCCCCAAAGAGGGAACCCATGTAGGAGTCTTAATAAAATGATGGATCACACATAATTTACTCCATGCCATGGATAAATTAGGCGTGTGATCCTACTAAGATCAGTGGCTTGAGCAAATTTATGGGACACATTAATTTACTCCATGCCCGAGATAAATTAAGCGTGTGTTCCTACCGAGCTCCGTGGCTGGAGACATGATAAGACTATTAGGTCGCAGAATCTATGAAAAAGTCTTGATACAAAATACTCATTTTTCAGAGTCCGGTTATCATTTTTCATAGTACGGTTCGGGACCAACCTTGTATCTTACCCCTGGCTCGGGTTTGTTTCGTATGTGTGGGATCTCGATCCATTGTACTCATGAAAAAATGTTTAACCCAACGATTAGTGTATATATAAAATTCTGTTTCGTAGGGACAAAAATATGACGAGGCCATAAAAATACACAAGTCTGAAGTGCTACCGTTGCACAAATTTGAAGTATTGTTAATCCGAAGCATGGATCGCACCAAGGTTCAGATGAAATTTGCGTGAAGTTATTTTCTTAAGAGTTTTTCTTCAAATAACTCTCAAGAAAAGGGGGCAAGTTGTGAGTACCAAAAAGTTGCTCTGACACGTGGCAGCAAAGTGCGGAGCACAAGATGTCCCGATGCATGGATCGAAATGCTGTTGGATCGTACCAGGGATCGAACCAAGGATCGAACCATGGATCGAACCAGTCCCGTAGGATAAGAAGATTAGATCGACAAAAGGACGGATAGGGAGAAGCCACATGGAAATATCTGGAAGAGATTGGGTCGACACGTGGGACGATTAGAGGACGCCACGTAATAGAATTGGATGACTCATCGATCCAAGCTGGATGACTCATCGATCCAAGCTGGATGGATTTTCCTTTAAAAGAGAAGGAGAGAAACCAGAAGAGGGGATCGAACTCTTTTCTCTCTGAAACTGGATTTCACTGTAAACATGATAGCTTCAGTGGAGTTTTCTGTATTTGTAATCTAGATTGATCAATAAAAACCCTCAATTTCACTACCCGTGGACGTAGGCTATTCAAAGCCGAACCACGTTAAATCAGTGTTCAATCTCTTCTCTTTTATGTGTTAATTTTAGGTCTGAATTAATATGAATGATTTTAGTTGTTTTGGGTTGAAGAGATTTTTGGCCCAAACACATGTGATAGCCTGTTTCTTCTCCAGCCAGTTAACTTCTCTTCAAATTTATCAATGAGGAAACTGAAGTTGGAAGTTCTGCTCCTTTGTTGAATAATTTTCACTCCCAAATATCTCTCTTCTTTCTCCATTCTCTTATCTCTTAGTTCTTGTACTATCTCATCAGCATAGGACCCTAGTACATTCTTACTGAAATGTATAGACGATTTGGAGTAGTCAATAAGTTGCCCCGAGACTTTGTAGTACTTCTGCAGCACTGTTGTGACTGAGTTGATAGTGCTAGTATCAGTGTTACCAAATAACATCACGTCATGGGCAAACATTATATGGGACACGCTAGGTGCCCATCTGTTTAATTTATAACCACTGTAAACTCCCTCAGCTTCCATTTTCTGGATAATACCAGTCAAAGAGTAAGCACATATAAAGAATAAGTAAGGGGATACCCTTACCTTATTCCTCTTTCCCCCATAAAAAACCTTCTGGTTGTCCATTGTCGCAACTCATTATAAAAGCATGAGCTCTATCAGTGGTTCCTATATTGAAAAGAGCTTGACTGAGAAAATTCCAATCGAATCTATCATAGGCTTTGATCATGTCGAATTGAAGGGCAAATGAACTTTGGGAAGTATTGGAATGATTGGAATAACTCTATTGCGACTACTATGTTGTCCATAGAGTCATATATATTATTACATCTCCTTATCATATTATACCAAGAAAATAACATTTAGAAGAATAAAAAAAAATATTTTACTGGTATAAAATAATACCGATGAATTTATACACAGAAAAAATCAAACGTGAACCCCTTAAATTGCGTAAACACTAGCGATGTTTCTGTACCCAGAAGATCCTCCTTTTTTTCTTCCAACAATTTGACTTAATTAAGTAAGCAACCAAATAGTATTTAAGTAGAAGTAATCAAAATTAGAACCCTAGACCTAATCATTCACAAGCGTTGGATAATAATCATTAATCCTTTTTCTCCATCAATTTTACCAATTTGCCCTTTACCAATCTCTTCTTTTTCTTTTGGCAGAGAGAAAAACATGACTTGAATCAAGGAATCCATGAGCGAAGTTGATTAGATAATTTCAGCGAACAAAGAAGAAGGATGACGATAAAGATCATAAGGTGCCCAAAGACTATCCAATGGACAAGGTTTATTAGAATCTAATCTTAACCATGGTTTTCCTTTACCACTCCAATGAAGTAAACTAACAGGACCAGGATGTAAATCTCTGCATAAACCTTGCAAATTGTCACCCCCTAATCCATGTTGATTCCATCTGTGCTCAACCCCTTTAACATCACCACCAAAAACCAACAAAAATGGTGGTAATGAACCTAACTCATATATCCTATATCTCTTTTGCATTTTCATCCATACTTCTAATTTCTCTGTGTATTTCCCTGATTTCCAACTCAATACATCAATCACCATGACTCCTGTATTGAAATAACACGGTGCCCGTCTTCTTCCATTGAATACTTTTCTTGAGAAATTTGGGTCTAACCAGAAAATTTTAGTAAAGTAATGGGTAAAATTAGCATGACAATATTCTGGTGCGCCTAAAACATGATTACCTAAATCGATTCTCCATAGTTTTTCAACATCATCAACAACAATTAAATCTGAATCAAAATACATGATTCTTGATACTGAGTTTGGTAATAAATCAGCTAGATAAATTCTAGCATAATTCAAAGGTTGATCCAATGCTCTACGAATTGATGATGAGATTTTACCTCGTACTAGATTTGTATCGAAGTGATAAAGATTGAATTTAAGGTAAGGGAAAGTAGTTAAGATTGTTTTATGAAGATCTATTCTGTTATGAGAAGCAAGGAAGTGGAAAACAATGTTTTCAGGACATGAAGCGTGTTGGAGAACTGAGAGAACGCCAGCTATTGATCCACGAAGGTAAGTTGAATCAAGAGTCATTGATATATGAATTATTGAATCTGGGTTTAGTGATTTAGACATTGATGAAGAAACCCATGTTGTTTTAGGACATCCAACTCCGTTTCTGAAAGCTGGTGCTTCTCTGAATGTTGGAAGTTTATGACTTGTTTTAATGGCTACTGCTGCCGTAGCAGTAATGGTGATGACGACTACAAAGAGAAGAGAGAACACAGTATGCGTTTGAGTTGACATTGCGGGGGTAGTTCAGTAGATTACGGTACTTGGGTTTGACAAGCTAAAAGAAAAATGGTGAAGCTGCAGTACTGAATCTTAGAGAGAAAGAGTGACAGAGGATAAATGTGGAAGGAATTTTTTGAGAATTTAGGAATAGAATATGGATAGAAGGTTTAAATGTGGGTGCAAGGGGAGTGTTGATCCAGGCTGGAAAGACGCGTAATTTTCTTTGGTATAGATTTCCGAGAGATTTCCGAGATGTCCTTGATTATAGGATTAAGTTTTATTGAGCCCAGGGCTATTGAGGTAGATCATAAAGTGACATACATGTCATGCTGATCTTTTTTTTTTT
>JAJJMC010019642.1:18132252-18176312 GCA_023531435.1 Papaver californicum
ATAATAATAATAATAATAATAATAATAATAATAATAATAATAATAATGGGAAGAAGAGAGAGAAGCTCCGTGTCGGAAGAAGAGGGGAAAACTTTGGGAGATTCAGGGGGGATGATTACAGTGCTTCAGGTTGAGATTCTTACATTCTTCCAAGGTATGATGTCTTCATTCTCATCTTCTTCACCTTCGTTTGACAGGGGTTTACGATTTAGATTTAGGTACACACTTGTATATACAAACATAGTTGATAGAGTTCTTTCTAGGAATCCAGCAGAAATTGGCTTATATTGTATTTTGGGTTGTAAAAATTGGCCTTCTGCTACTTTGATGTGCATTTACAATCACAAATTTTTCTATTTTCTTATTCATTTTCATTTTCTTTCACTGATGCCTAGAACTATATCTTGTTCTGTGTCCAAGACTCAGCAGAGAAAGGGGTAGAGGGCATGCATTGTGATTCCATGTTCCAATGCCCCTTTAGGAACCTAGATGGGTGTAAAAATGGGGTTGGGGGAGGGGGTTAAGCAGAACAGGTTTCCACAGGCACTTACAGGACAGACACCCCCAATCCAAGGAGGCCAAGCTTGTATGCAAAGATAGGATCAGCAAAGACTTAATAGTCTATTGTGCTTGGGAGTCAGTCCTCTCCAGTTTACAAATGTGGCTATGCACAGAGTGCATGCATATTTACTCTTTGAGGAGGCCTTGCAGGATGCACAAAGGGGATATCATCTCTGGACCATACAATGGCTCCTCATCTGATTTCTTAGTGCATGGCATTGACAAACCCATGACTCCCAACTATGAGCCCTTGGACACAGTGGAACCTGCAGCACCTGATGCCATGGCTGTGGATTTGCTTAACCTAGTTTTCAAGAAAAAATTCAACACAGTGGCCAGCATACCCCCCCAAAGCAGGCTCCAGTTCTCCAGACTCTGAAAGCCTCCTTAAATAAGGTTATAGCCAACCCAACAGATTTATCTGTATGGCTACACCTGTAGATGTTGCCAGTTTGTACTTTATATCTTTACATACCTAGGTGCACTATGAAAAAGAGGTCAGGGACTAGGAAAAAGCTCCAAACATCCAGCATCAACCAAGCTCTGATCAGGTGGAATAAGACTAATGGGTGTATCAGCATGGTGTATACCCTCCTGGAGTTGACTAAATAGGTTCATAAGGTCAGAAACAATAACAAGATGACTGGGGGCTCTAACATTGCAGATTGCAAGAAGAAACTGAGATATGGTCAATACACTGCTACCATTAAGGTTCTGGCTTCAGGTGGCATTGCCCCCAATTCTCCTGCCACACTTCCTGAGCTGTGCCAAAAACATCCATCTGCTCTACTTCCCTATATCCCTGCAGACCCCATCAGTGCTGAGGCTCTATGTGTGGAAAAATCTGCTGTGAAGTTCATGAGCCTGAGCCACAACTGATTTTTCATCCACCATTTGATACTTCATGTAGCGGCTTACAGCATACTTCTTCGATCCTGCTTCCTCAGTATCATATTTTTTCTGTAAGGCATCCCACACATCTTTAGCAGTATCAAATGTGGAGTAATATTCATACAAATCATCAGATAAAGCATTAAGAATATAATTTTTGCAATCAAAATCATCATCGACCCATTTATCATAGGCCCTTTGTTTTTCTTCAACAGTTTTGGTCATTGGAGGTTCTTCAGTCGGTTGCGAAGTTGCACTTGCAGTGGGTACGTCTTTTGGATCATTTGGTTTGTTGGAGGTCACCATCATGTGCAGCTTCATCAGTTTGAGATAAAAGAATAATTTTTGTTTCCATCTTCTGAAGTGAAGTCCTTCAAACTTGAAAGGCTTGTTGATATCAGCAACAGATCTCTTGTCAGTCTCCATGGCAGAACAATACGTCTTAAAATTGTTGGAACAATTGTTGATTTCACACCTGCACAACAAAAATTAAACACACAAAAAGGGTTACGGCTGAGTCACGACCAGGTCGCTTTCTTTAAGACGTTTATGGCTCTGCCTCTTCTTTTGTGCTAGCAGTTCGATCTTCTTCACAACGCCCCCAGGATAAAACAGCTGAGAAAATCTCTTTTTCAATCTCTCACGCACACAGTGGAGATTGAACACTTTCACTCTTTCTTTTTCTTATTTTTACTTGCTCAGAAACCTTAGACCTTTTATTTTCTTTCTCTACTCTCAGAAAAAACTCTTTTTCTTCTTTTGTTTCTCAAAAACAATTTTATTTCCAAAATTTTCAATTGAAACTTAATTGCGAATTTCTTTGATATTAATTCTAACATAATTTCTGCAATAAAAAACGATCAAAACGTAAACACAATTAATGCGGATAAAAAAAAACTTAATTAAGGAAGTAAAAGGTTTTTCAAAAAAATCTTTTTCAAATTTTAAAAACTAAATTTAAATTTCAAGAGACCTCCCAAGACCACCAAGACCCCGCTCCCGGACTAATGTTATACACGGGTACGTGCACATATACACCCAATTATAGTGGAGGGGGTTTGAACTTGTGACCTAACTTGGAAAGCCCAAAATCCTTTACCACTAGACTAGAGATTGTATGTTGAAATAAATATGAAAGAAAAATCTTTTAAACATATATCCCAACAATAATACTTCTTAAGATGAGTTAATATAGTAACTAAACATCTAAATATATGTTTATAATACTACATACTACATGAAGATAAAGGGAGGAAGGAATAAAGATAAGGGAGTAGTTATTGCTACATGCCTATATATATTCAATTTTAACAATAAAAACTGTTTGACCGCATAACACATATAAATCCGGGTTCCGTCCTTGGTTACCGATAAAAGGTTCACTGTTCGATAATTCTGATCAAGATCAAAATTCACATTATTACCAGGTGGTCTTAAATACACTCGCAATATAGGCAACAACATGCACTCACTCAATGGACAATGATAAAGTAGTAGAAAGTCAGAATATAATAGATGTGTTGTAGTGGTTGACAAACTAGGAAATGCATACTATGATAGATCACAATCATGTATAACAGGTTAAGATGTATTGAGTAGTCGTGTGCCGAATAAAACTATTTACCTGTTTTGTAAAGGTAGACGTGACTGCTAGCATTTAAAATGAGGAGCTAGAGATCTTGTCCCACTATCCACTGATCACCATCAGCGACCCCATATGGAGTGATATGCCTTCTTCGCTACCCGAAGTGTGTATCGAAATTGGTTTTCTTCGTTGCTGGGCACAAAATGAATTTTCTGTCCAAACCAACATAGGGAAAAATACAACTTTTAAGAGTCGGTTTGGCCTTTCCTTTTTTCTTGTTTTTCTAAAGATATTGCAGTACATATTCGCTGCACAGTCTGTGCTATGCACTCGGTATATTTATCTTTTCCTGATAAAATAATGATAAAAATAATAATTGTTCATATTTCTTCGTTATATATTCTAACAAAGCTGTTTTCTGCCTAATAAAATAGTTATAAAAATTGATAGTTGATAGATGGTTTTTATAAGGCGTAGCCGTTTGATACATTTAAAAGAAGATTGTAGTTGTTGGATGAATGAAAATAATTTAATAAAATGATAATAAAAATTTATAGTTACTCATACCTTTTATCATACTTTCCAAATAAACTCTTTTTCTTCCTAATAAAATAACGATGAAAATTAATACTTACCTATATCTTTTAATCTCAATATATTCTTTATCCACTACATTCACATTATTAGAATTGACACCCTTTCTCCACTAAGCTCACATTATTACAATTAACACTCTAAAAAATGTTTTGATATTTACCTTTAATTTGCCCGTTCAGTTATGATAATGGCTTAATTTGCTTGCTAATAATGACAATATAACAGTACCAACAATTTTCCTTGGTATATGCTCTTTAAGAATTAAAGGCTAAATAATCTGACGGCACTCCATAACCCTTAGAATTGTTTAACTCATGAAACTCAAACGAATGATCAATAAATACTACCTCTGATTTAGAAAGATAGGCTTGTTTCATATGTAGTTCGTACATAAAACAAGTTTTTTTTCTAAAAAAAGAAGGAATATTTTTGTTAGAGGCGTTGCACGTTTATATTTTTTATAATTCATTAAACGCTTTGTAGCTCGACATGTTAAAATTAGATCCCAAAAATTATATAAGTATCTGACCTAACTAAATATGTAAAACACTGCACAATTGAAATAAAATTATATAACGATTATAAGCAAAAGTATTTAATAAGATGAACATCATGAAGAATGGATGTAAAGATTATAAAAAATAACTGAATATGAATTAAAATTATAATTTAAGTTTCAATCTTTATATATTAGAATTAAAACCAAATATTATTGTGTTTATGTTTATTTTGATCCATAAAAAGCTGATGCGGATAGTTATGGTAAAAGTATTGGGATTTAGAACTCTTTCATCCATTGGCCCCATATCAATTCGCAAGAAATATTATATTTACATCATTGGTGGGTAACGAAAACTACCCACTACTTACCTTTCATCCATAGATTCCATACCTATAAAACCGTCCAATTTCTTTTCCATCATACGTCCTGTAATTTATACTTGAATTCTCTTTGTATCTGCTTGCTCAGTTAATTTAATAATTTTTTCATTGTCTTTCGAAATAAAACTCTATTTTTTAATTATCCAACTATAAATTCGACAAGAATATTAGGACCTTCATAGGATTTTGCAGTTCTTGTAATAACAATGTTGAGCTTTCGGTTCAAAGAATTAAAACCTTTTTTATCCCGTACTGCTCATCACATTACTATAAATAACCAACTCCACTTCTGATTTTCTACTAATTCTTCGGCATATTTCAACATGCTTCTTCCATCGACAGAACTATTGAATAGCTTCCGACATGCTTCTTCTTCTATTTCAGGATCTTTTTGTTTTCATTTTCGTTTGTGTTTGGTTTGATCAACTAAATTTTGGGGTTTTTTCTTCTTGCAATTTCAGAAATAAATAGTTAGGGTTTATTAGGAATTCAATTATAATATATAAAAGTAAGAAGAAAATGCTCATGCTTTGTTTTGAAGTTCTCGTTGGCTTTTTGCTGCAACCGAGGATACAAATGATACCTATGGTAGCCAATTTTATGATTACCACAACAACAAAATGAAATTTAAGATGATACAGAGAACAAAAATAAAACCAACACAAAAGGTTTAACGTGGATCGGCAGAAATCTGCCTACATCCACGGGTAATGAAAGTTGATGTTCTTATTCATTGCTAGGTTACAGAAGAATTGAGGAGTTCCTCTTTTGGGGAAGAAACCCAGAAAAAGTCCCCTCTCTAATACACTAAAAGTGTATATATGAAATAAAATTTACCAAAAATACCTCTTTGCCACGTGTTGATGAAGTCCGCCACGTGTCGAAGGAAGTCCGCCACGTATCAATGTTGATCTTATCCTTAAATGGCCTTAGTCTAATTTTGGTGCGGGCAAAAATGATGGTGCGGGCGAATGATGTATGAAGTGGGTGCGGGACAAGATTGCTTAAATGCTGCGGACAAAAATGGTTTCAGCTGCGGACAATGATTGCGGCATGAAATGGTGAGAAAGTGATGCGGGCTTGATTGGTGAGACAAAGTGATGCGGGCTTGATTGGTGATACAAAGAGATGCGGGCATGAAATGGTAAAATTATACTGTGGGCTTGCGGATGAACTGGTGTGGGCTTACGAACGAACTGTTATGGGCTTGAGCTTTGTGTTGCAGACAAGAGTGAGCTTTAATCAGCACAATTGACTTGAGTTGCTATTGCGGACAGGAGTGAGCTTTAATCAGCACAATTGACTTGAGTTGTTGTTGCGGACAGAACATCGTTACTTGGGTAATACTGATGAGGGACTGGGATTTAATGTCATTTAGTGTTGTTGATAATGAATCCATGTTACTTTCATGTACGCTCGCATCACAGGCTACGACAACTCCCACAATTAGCTCATTAGTCAACACAGTTTTGCAACCACCAACTACTAATGCTCATCCAGTGGTGATGCGGTTATCATCATTTGAGGTGCGGACAAATTTGCAACTTTAAATGTAGGGCGGGATGCGAATGACCTCACTTGAGTTATAGTGTACGAGCAACCATGGTGCGGAACATCAACATACTAGTGGGCTCTTCGGACGCCCGTTGAATTGAATTATTGTTGGTCGTTGATGCCACGTGTTGGAGTAGATTTTTGGCCCTCACAATTTTCCCTTTTCTTAAGGTTTGTTCGAAGAACAATTCTTAAGAAAATGACTTCACGTCTTGTTCGTACCGTACTTTAGTGTTTGATGTTGTTGATTCTCTACGGTGCGTCTTGGCTAAGTATGATGTTTTTAACTTCTCATTGGTGTTTCTTGGCAATGATCCAGAGAATCTTGTTCCTAGATCATGTGATGCCCTCGCGGTTGCCTTGCGCCTGGCCTTTTCATGATAAAAGGAAGAACCTAATCCATTCAAGAATAGAATTTTGCTGCCAAACTTTCACATAAGCACACATTAATATAATAATATCATTCCACATGTTATAACCAGAAATGATAAATAAATTAATAAATTGTTAATCATTCCATCATTGTAAAAAGATGTATTATTGAATCTAGTATAAAAGTATAAGTCTATCAGAGATTCAAATTCAAGGTGTCAATCGAGATGGGTCATATATCAGGTGTCATTTGACGCAGATTTGACATACGTGTCAACGCCTGTGAGAACCTGTCATCTCGATTGTATAGTAATTGTAAAATTTCAGATCTAGGAAGTATGGGGTACTTAGTTTTTTTGTGAGAGTCTGTGAGGGTTCCATGTCCAATGGTATGTGGCCTGCTTATTTTGTCCGGTACCCTTGACATCTGCAAATCTACGCATTTGCTAGTGGTTGCGCGCTAGACCATTGCCCAGCGAAGTGTACTCGCCATATTGATTGGATGTATTCTTTCTTTCAAGTTGTACTCGTACTTTCATTTTATCTTGTACTTTTTCCCCTGCAACACAAAATTTTGAATATATATATATATTAATTGTTAGTGAATTGAATGAGTGTGAATTGATTATCCGCATGGCAATTTTGTACCCTGGGTTACCTTGAAGGGTTGAAGCGCATCTCTAACTTCTCTCTGGCCAGGAGGAAATTAGTATGCGGTCCCTAGAGTACCTCCTGAAGTGGAGAGTACCTGATACAATAATTAATGTCATGTTAGGCATCCCTGTGGCGAAAGATCCAATAGTCATACACTCATAGATATTTACATGAATTTTCTAGAGAGATTGCATTTGTTCTGCTTTACCTAATATGAAGCCAAATTATTGTATGATTGCATTGAGGGTTTAGGGGTAATATGGTTTTGTGATATTGTGCGTTCCTTGGATGCCGTAAAATTTCTCCATCCATATTCCGCAAGAGGTATGAACCTTGTCCCGCAACATCTTGTATGATATAAGTCTGGACACATGTGGGTTAAATGGAGCTGATTGTATCCTGTCGTCACGATCGTCAAGAGAATATTCAAAGTAGGAAGTAACGATCCTCGAATAATAATATTCTTTGCATAAGAAACCCGAAGTATATGCAAATTGTATATGAGAAGTATCTTTGAGAAGTATATGAGAATTATCTTAAATAAGAAATGAAAAATATCAATAAGAAGTAAGAAATATCACTTTCTTACGAAGTAGTCATTGCGTAAGAAATCCGAAGTATAAGAAAATAGAAGTACTCGTCTTCAAAAAGTACTTAATAATGAGAAGTATGAAGTACCCACTTTCGAATAAAAATTCCCGAAGAAGCATTTAGATTCCCACACAAAGTATAAGAAATATCCAATGAGAATTTTTCTCATAATTCATATGAAGTATAAGTAGTAAGAAATATCGATTCTTGACTGATGAGAAGTATGGTTCTTGAATAAGAAGTATGAAGTATACGAAATAATAGAAATATCTAATGTATATTCGTCGTGTGAAGTATAAGCAATTAGAAGTGTCAATCCTCGAGTGCTTATATGAAGTATTTATGAATTATTGACTTATGTTAAGAAGTACAAGGCATGATAAAAAAAAATACGAGCAATGGGAAGTATTGAATCTATTGAGGGTTAGTAAATTATTGAAATGAAATACCTAAATGGTGCGTAATATTTAGCTCATTTCCCAACTAAAAACTTGGTTTCTCTGTAAACTGCCCCTAGTACATCATCGCATGACCGCTGCATCTCTGAAGTGCCTTTCAAAGGTATCCTCGCATTTCATAAAAATGTTTTAAGCAGTTCATAATATTCAAAATAGTAACTGGCAATAATTTCGGTAGTACCGTAAATGCAATTTTAGCATCAACAATGTTTTTAGTGAGAGATTAGGAGAAATACAATGTATGAATCCATAAGGTACTTAAACATGAATCCGATGATGAATCGAAGTAATTTCTCATGCTACTAACAACGTACGAGACTATATACCAACAGCATGTGTGACTACACCCTATTAATGAGTTGTAAATGGTATGAATTAACTTTTCTCAAATATCACATTAAGCTATAGATATTGCTCAAATTTGTGATGTACAACATTAAATGCCATTCAGATGCAGTCAAACGCAATAAATCATTGTCAACCTGAATAACTAAAGTTCATCAGATTCTTAAGAAATTTCTACCAAGGTGTTAAAATAGATAGTAATTAGGGAACTTGGACATCCAACTCATAGCTAGAGATTAGAGATAATTCATCATTTTCATTTATATATAGCCGACCAAACGGATTAACATTCACAACTCAATGGGTACAGGTCAAAGATGATTCACATGCTTTTAATTGTATACCACAGTTATACATAGTCAAACAAGTTGAAGTTGTACAAGCTGAGATATATGAGTCAATATGCTCTTGGCTAAAATGAAACATTCAGTTCACACTCAACATGCTTTTAATAGTGAAGCCAGATCTTTGTGTCGGTAATGATTTAATCTTTCAAATGTAACAATAGGTTTAAATTGTTACTTAGGATATGCAACATATATAGCAATCCAAAAGTTGAAGAAGATAGTGTAAACTTATCTTTTAGAAATGTTTTTGGACCAGTAGATGTGTATTTGTGGGGTGACCATAAAATTGTCGTCTTCCCATGAGTTTAACTTGAACCCATTGCGAAGAAACCAATCGTTGAAGCTAGATTAGCGAGATGGCTCTACTGATAAGCGAAGATTTCTTCATCGGTTGCGATTCTGGCAACGAACTTGATTTGATCCTTGAAAGTTGATTACGGTGATATGTCGAGCTTTTCTACCTACTAGGACAGCAAGATGGTGGTGGATTTATTAGACTTTGTGTTTCACGAACTTAACTCATTTTCATGAAGATATTCTCCTTAAAAGTCTGCCGCCACTAGTAAAGTGCTAAGGCAAGGTGCGAATATAGACTGATGCTTCAAAGCAGGCACGAGAATCGTTGGTAAACGTTGAACAAGCCGAGGGACTGTAAGTAGAAAAACACAATGCTGCTCCACTACGTCTTGCATTTCCAAGCACAAAGAATCATTTGAAAGTGATTTTCCAGCTTGAAAAGGTCGTAATGCCAACGTTATAGCACTTGCAATAATCAAGAAATGATCACCCGTCTGCGGAGCCGAGCTCCCTTTCAAAGCATTTTTCATATCCAGTTTCATCAAATATTTCCTAATACTTCTGTGAGACCACTTTGCTCAGTTCCTATAAATTTGACTAAATGCTTTACAAAAAATTCTGCATCATTAAGATTTTCGCTTTTGATGCATTTCCACCCTTTCAAATTTGTTAAGGCAATAACCACCCGCATTGCAAGTGAAGTAACCATACAAAATTCATCCCCCACAGGACACGCTGGATCACATTCACCAAGCACAAACGACGATACATAAATTACCTTCTTCGCTTGGTAATTCCACGTAGTTCTCTCCTACCTCCTCTCAAAGGTCCTCAATTTTACGAAGCTAAAGTGTTCAGGAAAGCTACTTTCTGACTTAGAAGATTATATAGTCCCAATATCATCTGAAATTTCTGAGACAAGAGATGCTTATCCTTTTACTCTCGCTATAAGAAAACTGATTACAATGCTTGGAGCTGGAGTTCCGTGATTTCTGACATTCCTCTCTGGTTTTGTTGTGTGATTTTAGCAAATACCTGGGATTTTCAGTTACTAATCAGAGATTGTAAAGAATGCAAAAATGACGAGCCATCGTACTTTAATTTTAATAACAATTAGTACTATCATGCTACTTCGAATATGATTTGTTGAATTAAGAAAGGTGTTGTACTAATTTTAACATACACACCCATTCTGTAATGGTGGTCCTATCATGCTACAGAATTTGCAAACGCGATAATAACTGAAAATGCAATATCTTAACTCTCGTTAATAACTTCTTATTTGATGTTTAAGAATCTTAGCCAATAATCTACTTTATAAATGGTCCAACAAAATGTTTTAATTCAAACATGAATTTATCAATATTAATGTAAAAAACAATGAATTAACAAAAAGTTGTGAATCACTTTTTAATGAATGAGAATACACTGAAAGAGCTCTTATTCTATTGATCATGGCTTGGGAAGTAGCATGCTAAAATCATTTGTGGATGCCTAACAAGACACAAAGATACGTGCGAGAATGGCATGAATCGATCTACTTGAAACATTCTCATATTTATTCTAATTATTTTCGCATGGCCTATATTTTTTCATAAGAGTGTGTCATGTATGCAATAATAATAAGAAACTGAGAGCAAATGTAGAAAGGTATGTTATCCAAGTTGTAGTCCCGAGATGAGCTGATTCTGCTAGAGAAGGTCTGGAGTATTCCCGGGTTGAGACCTCTGGAGGAGGCCAAAGAAAGTCTGGAATGTGCCTTGAGCTGTTACATCTTGATCAATCCAGAGATGGTTGTTGTCCAAGGTGTCATGAGTTGATCTGTCTCCATCAAGATGACCAAACTTAGTTGTCCGAGTTGAATTGCGGCAGTTTGTCCATAGTCTAGGGACGCTCTGCTCCGAAGTTGAGTTGATTTCAAATCAACCGTTGTCCCAAACTAATTTGTCCAAGAAGGTCTAAGCTGACTGGATTTGGTATGGGCCGAGCGATGTTACATTGAAGTGGCCGAGCCAATGCTTGTGGAAGTTTGCATCTACTCTGCTCACTCCTTACGGCCTCATCACCACTACACCCATCTTGTAACCCTTTCAAAACAACTTATAACACCTTGTATAGCTTCTCTTCGACCTGCAAACTCAATTTAGAAGATAACCCAACTTTCTAAATTTAATGCAGACACTAAAACCAACTAAAATCACAGCCATTCAACTTTCTAACACTACTGTCTCCTTTGAGTGAATTACTCAGTCTAATAATGGAACACACAGGAATGAGTAGGAAATGGGTCGACATCAAGATGTATAAAGATGGAAAGTAAATAAGACTTATCCCAATTTCTGTGTTGCTGATGGCTTTGAAAATAAAGACATAATATTGTCTGGGCAAGCACTACTATCTTGGAAATAAAAAAAGTTAAGATTTAATACCAATAAACTATATGCATCAAATGAGGTTTATAAAAGCTTATGTTCTTATTACCAATAATCCTGGTATTAAAATAGTTCTCATAAAATTCAGCATGGGTTTGTTATTTGAATATAATAATCTCAATCAGTGCATATCAAGGTGGATGAGAGCAATTTAATTGGCTTCAATCAGAATAATTGTGCAATTTCCTGAAGTAGTCTGGATTTGCTAATCATTCGAGTGCTGATTCATGTTATACTATACGTAAAAACGCTTTAAAATGATTGGTACTTAGCACATTTCCTCGCCAAATTATGGTCGTTGCTTGTCTGCTGCTCCTCTCTATACTGGTAGTATAGCGAAGTAGTATTGAGATGTGCCTGATCCTTGGGTACTACGAAGTGGGCCATGACTTCGGCGAAGTTCCGTAATTCTCTTGAGTACTTTGTCCAGACTCCTGGATGATTTAATTCGAAGCTGAGTTGATTGCGATTTGAATGATTGCTATGTCTTAGCTTGTCCGAGATGCTGCGACCCGAGACGATTGTTGCAGATGAACTAGGTGGATGATCCGAGAACTTCTTGCCAGCGAGATTGGAGAGGTAGCAATAAATATGATTCCATGATAGCAGAAGATAATAATTGGTGTTGCCCGAAACGCTTTGGTACGACTGCGAGTCCCTGCTGCGATGTTAAGTGGATCCATTGTCCATCATGAACAACATTCACTAGAGATAACTGTATTCCAAACAAGCAACCCACGCTTCAGCTGCAGAAGAAGAAATGCTTCTCCCCATATCTCAGGTCTTTGATCAAACAACTGAGAAAGCATCTAAATTTTGTTCATTGTCATCCGCAGTGGTGTTCGAGACACACTACCTCTATGTGAGATTTTCACCAACATATTACGACTATCAACATTATTACCAGCTTCAACAATCATAATCATAAATGCAATCCAAGTTTCCACCAACAATTCTAATTGGGACCCATGTTTTAAAACTAGCCCATACAAAAATCTTCCCATGATCAAATAAGGAACATGCACTATAAACAAAATAAATATATAAGCAAATACCGCCATTCAAACTCTTCGCAACACTATCAGATATTAAACCCAACAGTTCTTGTGCCAACTCAAACTCATACCTTTTTTTTTAACAATTGGTATATCTAATACTCCAGTCTACAATATCCCAATGTGGCATTTCATCGAACATTTTCCGCATGTATCCTGTGGTGATCTTTACTATCAATTTTAATCATTCAAAACTTGATTTCACCACCAATCCATTCAATTCACTCAGTATTCATCTCTAATTTGAACTCTTGAACTCCAATTTCGAAAACTTAATTTCATATAAAAATTAGGGAAGAACATTGAAATCCCTAATTTTCAAATTCGAGCAATCTTCAACCTTATCTTCTAATTCTCATCAAACCCTTTTGTTCTCTATTTATCATTAGCTTAATACTCGATTCAATTCCATGTAATCTTAAAATCAGTTGAAATCCTAATTTTCGATTTCAATCCCGAATCTCTAACTCTTTGATTTCTTCTCAAATTAACAGCTTCTTCTCTTAATCAACATTAGTAATGTATTTAACAACAATCCTTGAACTTTTCCGATTTCTCTCATCTCAAATCTCACTTTAATCCTCCTGATTTTTCTTCGCATATGAAGAACAGAAGAGGAACAATAGAAGATAAAGAGAAAAAAAAAATTTCTTTAACTCCTCTCTTCACAGCGAGAAGAATCAACCTCTCATTCTTAACTCTTCTCTTTTGATTTCAGAGGTGAAGTCAAGGAAAGAAGATGAGGATCCGAGAAGAAGAAGAAGAGCCCAGAGAAACCTTTTCTTTTTACATCCAACAGAAGGCCCATCCACCAAGAATCCATCTGATCCCTTTGATTTCAGGTAGGATAAATCCTTTAAACACCCCTCCTTCTAACGCCAAATTGTGGTAGCCAATTTCATGATTACCACAACCACAAAATGAAATTAAGATGATACAGAGAACAAAAATGAAATCAACACAAAAGGTTTAGCGTGGTTCGACAGGATCTGCCTACATCCACGGGTAATGAAAGTTGATGTTCTTATTCATTGTTAGGTTACAGAAGAATTGAGGAGTTCCTCTTTTGGGGAAGAAACCCAGCAAAAAATCCCCTCTCTAATAGACTAAAATTGTATATAAAGGGGTGATAGAAATGACATTTACCAAAAATGCCCCTTTGCCACGTGTAGCTCAAGTCCGCCACGTGTCGAAGAAAGTATACCACGTATCAATGTTGATCTTATCCTTAAAAGGCCTTAGTCTAATTTGGTGCGGGCAAAAATGATGGTGCGGGCGAATGATGTATGAAGTGGGTGCGGGACAAGATTGCTTAAATACTGCGGACAAAAATGGTTTCAGCTGCGGACAATGATTGCGGCATAAAATGGTGAGAAAGTGATGCGGGCTTGATTGGTGAGACAAAGTGATGCGGGCTTGATTGGTGAGACACAGAGATGCGGGCATGAAATGGTAAAATGGTACTGTGGGCTTGCGGATAAACTGGTGTGGGCTTGCCGACGAACTTCTGTGGGCTTGAGCTTTGTGTTGCGGACAAGAGTGAGCTTTAATCATCACAATTGACTTGAGTTGCTGTTGCGGACAGGAGTGAGCTTTAATCAGCACAATTGACTTGAGTTGCTGTTGCGGACAGAAAATCGTTACTTGGGTAATGCTGATGCGGGCCTGGGCTTTAATATCATTTAGTGTTGTTGATAATGAATCCATGTTACTTTCCTGTACGCTCGCATCACAGGCTACGACAACTCCCACAATTAGCTCATTAGTCAACACAGTTTTGCAACAACCAACTACTAATGCTCATCCATTGGTGATGCAGTTATCATCATTTGAGGTGCGGACAAAGTTGCAACTTTAGATGTGGGGCGGGACACGAATGACCTCACTTGAGTTATAGTATACGAGCAACCATGGTGCGGAACATCAACATCCTAGTGGGCTCTTCGGACGCCCGTTGAATTAAATTATTGCCGGTCGTTATTATCACGTGTTGGAATAGATTTTTGACACTCACAATACCATTGAAAATCATAATAAAATGATTGTCTTTTGGTGATGCAGAAAAGGTAGGTTCTTCAAATCATTATTAACAAAAATTCAATATCTTATTCAATTTGAAAAATAATATTTTTATTATTATCTGATTTTAATTTGGTTTTATCAGGCGATTCAGGCATTTAAGAAACACAATGCGGACAAGGACATATATATATGCATATCACGAAGGAATTTGATAAGAAACACTGTCCTACTTGGCATTGTATTGGTCGCAATTTCGGTATTAGTTTCTTACTTTCTTCATTGTTATTTTGTTTGATGAATTTTAGTTGTTTGTGGAAATGACTTGCTGAATCTAGAATGAAATATGCACCAATCTGCTTAGAGACGTTCCATTATATCAAAATAGAATAGAAAGTTGATATCCTTGTGTGGCATTTGCATCAATCAGATCTTATTTATTTATGCAGTTTTTAAACCAAATTTCACGGGGAATAAAGATCGAAATGGAGAAAATGTGAATGGTAAAGCCACTAAGAAAGTAGAAGGTTAGTGAATTCATTGCATAATGCGCATCCAGCTTATTTTGTAAACCTTTCTTTAAACATCAACATTTGTTTCCTTTTGAACGAGAGAATGTTAGATTCTACTTGAAAAGTTAGAAGTGAACATCTCCTGGAAATGAATCAGAAAGAAACTCGAAAATGAGTCATAGACGTTCTAATTCAAAACACAACACAAGATTGTGATGGATTAATTTACTTTATTTGTTTCGGGACTCTTATGCCTGCTTGCAGTTATTGACTAAGGAGTACTAGATGCAGATATAGCTGCAAGATATCCTTTTCTGGATGTCCAGGAAAGGATTACTCATCTGTTTCAGAAATTCTCATGAGTCTAAAGGCAACATAAAATGCCGAACGGGATAAAAGGAAACTTTAACTGGACTGTAGCTCTGGTCCATTGGCAAGGGAGTGCACAAGGATGTCAATAGTTCCAAATTTCTTCTTCACACATTCAGCTACTTCCTGCATTCATTTTAAAACCATGTGAGGAGAAAGAAGCCCAAGATAGTACAACTGATAATATGTAACTGCAAATAAACTAGCTCTCAAGGTTACATATTTTTTATACTCTAGCATACAAATCAGTCAGATTTTTGTTACCAAAAGCAAAAAAACTTATACTATAGCCATGATGTCATACCACAAGTTCAGCTCACTAGCTTTGCTTGAAAATTTATTTGTAATTTTGCGACACTTTAACTATGGAACAACAGACCACCTTGACATAATCCAATAATTGTTGTCAAAAAAAGCATTCAATGGATAAAAGGAAACTTTAACCAGAATCTACCTCGGGTGATTAATGTTAGTATAATTTTTAGTTTGTTAATTATCATTTTTGGGTGCAGTAATTGATTTTTTCGATTAAAGTTTAGTGTTAATCCAGTTATATTTTTTAGGATATAGATGTCTTCAGAGACAAACTCAAGACTAGACAAGGTCAGGACGACCAGAAAGTCAAGGAAACATATCGTGGATGTAAAGAGACATCAGGAATTCGTGCTGCAGAAGCTGCTGCTGAATCAAATTATACTAGAAAACTAAGGATATTTTGATTGAAAAGCATAACAGTCTATCATTAGGTTCATCTGGGGCACCACGGTGCATCTAGCAGTGTTAGGCGGTAAGCTTTATTGGATTCTTAAACCTTTGGTTGTTAAGATTGTTATGTATTTTTGGCCAGGTTGTTTTGATATATTCTTTTACCAGGTTAGAAGACCTTTTGAGCTTCCACATCTGATATCTTCTTACATTATCATATGGTTACTCAGGGATGAATCAGTTTTTAAACACCCGTATCTTTTCTTAGTTACTATAATAATGAGTATTTTGTAGACACATTCCATATAGAACCATTAGGAATCACGATGGGCTTTCTATCCTATCACTCTATCAGGCAATATTCAAATTCTACAACGTGGTACCGCCTCCAAAATCATATGGTAGTTTGATAACAATAAAACAGAAGAATGATAGCAGCAACAATGATGACAATAAAGATAAGTTTTTTAGATTTTAGTGAATTATGTGATTTATGTCCATGCAACATCAGTAACCCAATGATTACATTATCAGTACAATTGAAATGTTGATTCATCCAATGGTATATAGTTTCTCATACATCTTTGATCTTCCTCTTCTGTGACAGAACAACTGTAGCAGTCAAGGATCAAAACGAAAAGCAATATGGGTAGTCAGCTAAGATTCACCTTAGGAAATTTCAAAGTTACTATCAAATGAGCAGCATTGCAATGGATACCCCCCCGTACTGAGCTAGGAAATTGCTATACACAACATGGTAAGATGCTTCAACCATATCTTGCTAATTCAAACACGATTTATCTATTAGCATGAACCAATACCTTTACAGTTGCACACGGCATCTTATAGAAAACAATCAACAAAGGTCGAGAAAGTAGTATCTTGATTAAATCATTAATCAATGGTATAATTGCCGTAATAGAATCGTCCGATAAATTCAATTGATATTACGCATTGATGGATTGTTGTTTGTTTGGTTCCAAATCAAGCAGAAAACAACAATCCCAACAAGCTAGACAACATTTGTAGGTGACAACAGTAATTTGTTGGCGTCTCTGGAAAATCAGATGCCCTGAAGTGCTTGAGAACAATGGCTTTCTCATAGTTACCCTCATCCAACAGATTAGAAGTTGGGTCTTTAGAGAAACCATCAACCGAACATTCAAAGAAATCCACTGCTAACAATACTGGTTAGGCTGCAGGTAGGATTCTATCAATTAATTAGAAATAATATAAGTATTAATTTAATTAATTAACATGCTGGATATGGCATCATTTCCTTCGATCTTTCAGGAAGGTTCGTTGAAACTAAAGTGGTATCACAAGAGCAGCAAGGATTCGTGATGAAACTCTAACCCTCCTTTATGCAATCATTTGGATCAGGATATAAAACTGCGGAGGGTCTGTTTTGTGAGTGGTAGCTAGATGGATAAAGTCAATCATTACTTAAAAGATTTTATATATGTGAAAATTCACAATGTAGATATAAGTATTGTGAGACCAAAATGGTGAGCTTCCTAACATTATCGACTTTTGTCAAAGCCATGAGTTTGTTAAGCACAAGAAAGAAAGAGAAAATAAACTGAAGTTGGACTTATCAAAACAATCGATGATTTTGGTGTTCTTTGATATTCCTCTTTCTGTGACAAACCTCTGCAGCAATCAAAGATCAGTAAGCCAGCAAGATTCTCAAATGTCGCCTCCACGCCAAAGGAAATTTCTTAGTTATGCACCGCATCTAACTTAGAATTCTGACAATGAATTGTTTTCGTACTGAGCTAGGCAATAGTAGAACATCAACATCAAGTATAGTATCATGCGATTGTAACCTGCAGAGTAATGTTAATTAGGTAAATTATATGCAAGTGAATTGCATGAGACAGTTTTTTTAAAGCAAAATAATGTTCCGTGTGACAGGTTTGAACCTGATATGCTTGAATTATGCGGATCCAAGGCGTGCGTTTCAGCAAGTACTTCGATAATCATGCGACTAAAAAGAGTGAAAGCTACTAGAATGTTGATGAAGAAAATATATTTCTTAAACAAATGTGCTCTTTGACGGTTTACATCGTAGAAGAAAATCCAAAATAACTCGATAGAAAAATAAGGACACAATTTCCTTTTGACTTTTATTCATTAATGATTTTCTATTTTTTTTAGCATTTTATTAATTAGCTTGGTCTCTTCTATTAGATGTCTCATAGAAGAGACTAGACGCCTAAACAAACCTAAAGTACACAATAATATGCCAATTACGATATCAGCTAATCGAGATAATAGATAAAAACGGATGTGTTGAGGAAGACTTTGTCGCAAGATAGAAAACCACTTAGAACTTCTCCAATGGAATGTGTGTGAGAGAAAGTCAAAGTCCACGTGAAAAATACTTTCATTTTTCTTAAATTCTTTCTCTAACCCTAACTTTTTCAATCAATGTGTGGATGATGTGGCCTAGATTTGATTAGACATCCTCTATGTGAATATTAAGTTCTAGACATTCACCCGGGGATGTCTTTTCCTCTAACTCATCATATTTTACTAAGATACATTTAAAAATAAAAATGAAAATAATTTTAATCAATCATTAAATAACACATATATAAAAAAAAAATTAAAAAACTTATATGTTGGAGATGTTTATTTTCTACTCTTGTATCTAGGCACTTTATAACTATATATATATAGTTTATAATTCTAAGATATCTAACGTAGGATGCCACATATAAAACACTGATATTTATCATTAGAGAAGCTCTTATCATGCTTTAGAAAATCCACTTTAAATTTTGGGGTGCTGGATAAGACCGTGCAGCTAAGTTCTTTCATTTCGCAAGATTGCACCTGCGGTTAGCTTATATAGATGACTGCAGTCATTAAGTAAATATTGTACTTGATTAGCCATATATCCTAAGCCATCTAAGCCTTCCAAACCCAAACTAAATTATGACTGCAGTTAAAAACTTCAAAGCACTGAACTTTGTTGTTGCATTCAAAGATAAATGTGCGTACCGTTGAAGTATGGTATAACACCCTAAGCGATCTAAGCCTTTTTCATCCTCTCCCTCTTCATGTCCATCCTTTTCTTCTTCTCCCTCTCCATCCTCTCCTTTTCTATATTCATTCCTTTGTTCAATCTCTTTTTCTACTATCACTTGCTCTACCGCTTGATCAATTTCTTCTTGATGAACCTATGGAGCAGTTTATATTCTTTTTTAACCTCCGATTGTTGTCATCTTTTGCGAACTTCCCCTTTCTAGAGACCCCTTCTACTACCTGCCCCAAATGTTTTCACCAAGAGGGGTAGAATTCTAAGAGATGGTGGTAAGTCAATATGTTTCCCTTTGACTCTCTTATAATTCATGAAAAATGACAAAACAGACATACCCAAACTATATCAAAAATAAAGGTCTGCGGTTAGGTCTGCGGTTTCATAAGTCTAACTGTAGAAGCAATTTAAGTAAAAATTGGTAGATACAGTTAGGTTATGGAAATTACGACATACTTGTGGACATTCACTTCCAGACATAACGGAGTCTACGGTTAGGTCTTTTAATTTCTAACCTAACCGTAATTACTATTGTACAAAATACAGAGTTCTACGGTTGAAGTCCTAAATTTGACGACTTAACCGTAGATGGTATTATGCTTCAAGTTTATGAACAACCTAACGTAACCTTATCTAGCAAAAGAACAACCTAACCGTATAACACTAAACCTAATAGTAGACATACATGCAACTGCAAATTCACATCTGAAATTTCTCAATTTCTAACCAATTTGATGAATCAAAAAACAAAATGAATAATACTTTTTTTTTTAAAACAGTAGTTGATCTTCAAATCAATTTTCTCTCCTTTGTTGTTTTGGTCGATTATCATAACTTCTAATTCCCGGATCATCAATAGTGTTTTTACAAGTTTATTTAGTTCTACCAGCTATTTATAAAAGATTTAATCGACGATTAAAAATTTTTAAATCGACGACGATGAATCGTTTCGTCGAAGAAATAAGGAAAAAAGACGAATACTGGTTTTAGTAAACTGAATTCTTTTTTAGATTAGGTTTTTTAATTGAAGCCTTATATAGGGGCTACAAAGTCAATAGAGGGGCTGCATTAGGATTTAGGGTGATAAAATAATCCGTTAAGGGAAATCCTAAGGGCTATGTTAAATGTTCATATTATCCTTCTATCTGTGAAAAGTCTAATTTGTCTTTCAATCTATTAAAACCTAAACAAAACAATATCTTATAAAATTTTCATTTTAATTCAAAACATTCCCTCTCCCTCCATATCTCTTCCTTCTCCATTTGAACCGAATTTCTCCATCGAATCAATTAACTGGCGATTCGGAAATTTCGTCGTCGATTAAATTCTAAAGTTCGTGATGAAGAATCCTACTAAAGGTGTAAAAGGTAGTAGTGATGATAATCAAAATCAAACTATACAACCTAATCAAGATATTGAAGAACAAATCGGCGGTGAAGGAAATCAAACTCCCCAACCACAATAAATGGTGTATATAAGTTATCCAATCGAACTCATGTTATTTTTATAACCCTGAAGTGATTGATTTTTTTGTTTGATTGATGGAGTTGTAAAAAAAATTGGTTTCCAGAAACATTTATGGTTGGGTTCGATGGAAAAACCCAACCGTAAATGTATGTTCTCAAGAACTTACGGTTGGGTTTGATTCGAACCCAACCATAACTGTTTTTTTTTATTTTACGGTTGGGTTATTAAAATATCCAACCGTAAATCAAAAGCAAGGAGATGAAGATGATATTTTACGGTTGGGTTCGATTATGAACCCAACCGTAAACTATTTTACACTCAAACCCAACCGTAAAATTATATGAATAGATTTGAAGATTTTTTCATTTCTATCTTGTAGAGAATTGAAAGACGAAGCCAACAAAAAAAATGAGGTCAACCGGACATCGTATGAGAGAGTTATGATCAAAACGGTGAAATACAAAAAAGTATCCAGGAATAGTTACAGTTGGGTTTCTTGGACTCGGACCCAACCGTAAATCTGGGTATTTTGGGTGAGATTTTTGTGTCAAAATTTCGGTTGGGTTTATTGGGTCGAACCCAACTGTAATTCTCCCTGGACACTTTTTTGTATTTCACCGTTTTGATCATAACTCCCTCATACGATGTCCGATTGACCTCTTTTTTTTTTTTTTTTGCTTCGTCTTTCAATTCTCTACAAGATAGAAATGAAAAAATCTTCAAATATATTCATCTAAATTTACGGTTGGTTTGAGTGTTTAGACCCAACTGTAAATCTTCCATGAACTTGTTCTTCAAATCTAAAACTAAAATTGTTATTTACGGTTAGGTTTGATTGTCAAATCCCAACCGTAAACTATGATGGATAGAAACACTATTTTTTAAAGATTAGTTACGGTTGGTTCCTATGCTAAAACCCAACCGTAAAACTTTTACGAGTGATTGTTTGTTACGGTTGGGTTCTAGGATGAACACCTAACCGTAATTTTTAGTTACGGTTGGATCCGATGCTAAAACCCAACCGTAAAACTGTTACGATTTGGTGTTCATCCATGAAATTACGGTTACAGTTGGGTTGGGAAGAACACCTAACCGTAAATGGCGTTTACGGTTGGGTTCGACATGAAAACTCAACCGTAAAATTCTCTGAATCACAAAAGAATCATCATTTCACACGTAATTTCATCAAATTTGAGCCATAAAAAGACCAAGAGTATAAGTTAGAGGTATGCCTCACTACTCTGGTTGAGTGAATCAAAATCTAGGGTTTTTTTAAAAACCCTAAAAAATTCTCTTATAATTTTTCTTCCCACCAAACCAAAAAGAAAAAATATTTGATTTGATTTGATTAAGTATAAGATTATTTTAGATTCATTATGATTATCCTAATCTATTAACTAATTAGTTTTACTAATATTAACTAATCAGGGGTAGTTTAGCCATTATGAAAATATCATGGATAAGTGGTTTTTGAAATTCACTTCAAATGTCCCTATTTCGTCTTCACATGAGTAACCCCTCTATCACTTTTGCAGCCCCTATATAAGGTTTCTTTTAATTAAGGAAGGAAAATATGGCAATATGGCCAGATCACTGTGCAGCGATGGGAGTCCAAACCGAAGGTTAGATTTTTTATAACTATTTTTAAATTTCTTCAAATCCATTGATCATTTAAAATTATTATAATCAATTATGAATAAATTACAGTTAGTTTATAGTGCAACTGAAAGATTTTAACTTCAATTTAAAAAATTTGAGTTAGATTTGAAATAGTTACTATAAGATTACTATATTTCACCTCCTATCGTAAATAAATAAAAGAACTCTATTCAGTCCAATTAGATTAAGGAGGTAATTTAGTATTTTGCTTTGCAATAGGACACCACATCCTTTATGCTGGGGAAATCATCATTGCTGCACTAGCCAGCTGTATCCTCTCTGTCTGGTGGGCTTCGTTAAAAACACTTATGGGCAAAATACATGAACATATTACATCGTCAGAATAGGCCATTGATGGGCCTTTTCTAGTAAAACATCTAGACGCAATGGACTTGTTGGTTGCTCGGATATGTAAATGTAATGGGCATGCGTGCCTCAAAATTTTGAGGCATACCATAAAAAGAAGGTTGTTTGAGGTGTACTCAAATTTTTTAAAACATATTCAATAAAAATAAAACGCTCGGATATGTAAATGTAGGGCATGCGTGCCTCCAAATTTTGAGGCATACCATAAAAAGAAGGTTGTTTGAGGTGTACTCAAATTTTTTAAAACATATTCAATAAAAATAAAATAGAATCAATAAATAGTATAACCAATAATCTTTTATACATTATATCTTAATAACGACATCAATGTCCTTATTGTTTATATTTTTATAATTATTTTTAATTTTTAATTTTTTAAAAATGTTTTTTAAGAAAAAAATTTATTTATTCTATAGTTTTTCGAACTTTTTAGCTATTAGAAAAACTAAAATTAAAATAAAATTAATAAATTAATAAAATTTAATTTTTCTAATTATTTAACAGTTCTCTAAATTTTTACATTATTAACTACAAAATAAAAAATAATTTAAAAAAAAGTCCAAAAGGATTTTTTTAAAAAAGTTTAAAACTAAACTAAAAAATAAATTAATAAATTAATCAAAATTATCTAAGTAATTTAACTAGTTTTAAAACACCCTTATCAACCTACACTAACTAGGGCAATCATTTGGTATGCCTCAAAACAGTCTTCCATAAAATACCTCAAAATTTTGAGACATAACTAATAGTCACAAAATATGGTCAGTGGGTTGTAAAACTCACCACATATTATATAATTATTATTTTTATTTTATAAAAAAAATCATTACAGTCATAAATTAAAGAATGATAAGAAATTGGATGGGAGTCTAGCTGTAAGTTGAGCCCCAATCTCTTTTTGAATGACAACCCCTGTCATATAAAAAAGAAAATCTCTCATTTTAACATTTGCATCGTTATAAATCATGCATTTTAATTTTTTAATTTTTTTTATTATTTTATTTATTTAAATTTTTTTTCTCCTTATTTACACAACAAAGAGATAAAGGAAGAAAAATAATCTTATAAATAACTAAAAAATTAAAAAATTAATAATTAATAATTTAAAAAAATTAAGGGAAAAAATTAAGAAATTAAAATTTTAGAAAAAAAATAATTTTTTAAAAATCATAAATAAATAAATTAAATTACTTAAGGATATCTATATAATTTAACTATTCCTAGGATATCCTTGTAATCCCTCGAAATTTTAAATATGCCCCAAAATATGATTTAAAGTTACGGCATAAACAGTACAGTTTTTGAAACCTGTAGTTTATAAATTTGAATAATTTGGGGCTGCGATGATGCATGGTTATTCCCGTCCACCAAAGTAGTAAAGTAAGGAATAGCCTGATAGTAGAAAAATACATACAGTAGGTTAAATTTACAAGTAACCCTTTATTTTAAGAGAATCCAGCAGGGGATGTTGACGGGTTGGTGCAAGTTAGTATCTTAATACCCATAACCGAAGCTGATTAAAATAAACGGTTCCAATTTTTACATTAGTTGATCTGCAACCCGACCCGGTATAATATCTGGATATATATTGAATCGGGTTACTCATTGGCCGGAAATAACCAATTTATTTTTAAGATATTGAATCGGGTTACTCATTGGCCGGGAATAATCAATTTATTTTTAAGAAAGTCTTGATCTTATTAATTTTAATTTAAATAAATCTAACAAAATTTAACATGAATTTTTTTTAATAATATTTTAGTAGATGATCAAAAGTAAAATAAATGGAAAATAATATAAGTCAAATCAGATAGATTTTAACTGCTTACACACAAAATTAGGCATATATTCGGGCAACCACTGGGTATGCCCGATTATGAACCAGCTGTAACTAAAGGTTCCTAAACGGTTTTTCCCGTCAGACAGTAAAACTATTAACATCTGATATTATGATGGGAACCAAAACTGATTTGACCAATTCCGGTTCAGTTCAGATAATCAGGTAATTATTGACACCCTTAAAATCCAGGTGAACTTCAAATTTGAAAAAGGTCTAAAAAATAAAAAAATAATAAAAAGGAAACATCTGAAATCAAATGTATACCTTAGGTTTCGTCTAGGTCAACAAAAAAAACTAGTCGAGTATCATGTCCATGACTCATGTTCTTGAGGTGTTATGATAAAAACAAATCCTAATTCTTTTGAGACTCTAAACTAAAATTAGGTTTATCTTATTTAAAATTAGGGTTTGAAAAAGATCTTTTTTTATTTTTCCTCGATTAAATTTTCTTGCTATAGGAATTAGTTTATATTTATAAATTTTCTAGTTTAAGTAGGAACTTTTTTAGATTCCTATTTATAAGAGTTAAATTCAGTTAAACACTGCTCGGTTCAATCCAGTGTTGGTATATCAAATATATTGTTAGTACTAGATGACCAAAATTATTTATTGATTTAAGTCTATTGAAGTCAGTCTAGGACTACGATTAGATTTAGGTAGTTGAGTCTCAGAATTCACCAAATACCCTTGTAGATTGAATACTAAAGAACATACGAAGACACCATCAAGAACTTCATCAACAAAGGTAAGTGAAGACTGACTATCCTACTTGGCTCATTGTATTCTACCTTTTATCTTCTGAGACATAGTCGTTGGCGATAATATAAAAAGAAGAAATTTCAAGTTCAAGCTTGTTCTTGAATAATCTTGAATTTCAGACTCCATCAATGGAATTTCAAATGACTTACCGCATTTGAGGTTGAAAACAACTTTGATTGGTCAAAAAACTATGTTTGCGAATGAAGCTCCTTAAACTCCAAGTTGCAATTTAGTTCGCGAACTCAATTTATCAATCCGCGAACTGTACAAAACTGGTGTTTTTTATTACTCCAAAATTTGTACTTGAGTTTGCAAACCACTTTTAGAGGTTCGCAACATTTACGATTTTGAGAGTTTTCTGTTGACTAACATTTTGTATTTACAATTTAGGTGTTTTTCGTGGACAACAAAAAGGCCCTGATCTCGCGAACCATGTTTTTCAGTTCGCAAACCATGTCGATATTGGTAGTTAATGAACCTCGAATTTGCTTGATTGGTTAGCTCGTGAACTTTGGTTGACGGTCCTTATTGACAAATACGTGTTGCACCTTCTTTCTTATATTATAAGGAAAACTTCTTGCACGCTTAATGGTTTCCATTCTCGGTGCCATGCTATTGAGACTAAGTTAATTTTTTCCTAATTGAGAAGAAGCTAACTTTATAAGTATCATTTTTTTGAAAAGTACTTGGTTAACAATTCATACAACTTCTATCAAAAGACATAATCTTATTGCTAGAAAGTTACAACTATAGAAATAAGATTACTTAGGACCAAAGTAAAACTATTTTAAGCAGTATTGATATTACTTGGGATCAAAGTAATTTGTGACATTGAAACTAGTTCACGAACTTACTGAGGAATACACATAATAACTTCTTAAACTTTAAGCAACCTAGCCTTAAATATTATTATAAAAAATAGACTCACTGCAACAAGGATTCTTAATCCATGCGTGTTGTGCATCTTTGTTGATGCAAAGAGTCATCCTCCATAAATTTAGGTTTCCTCGGGGAATATAATTATTTTACGACTTAAAACTTCAGAAGGGATTCGTGATCCGGTCATAATATGTTTTACCTCATATATATTTGGTGTTCAATATATTAACTTGATCATCATAGTTCATGTTTATTTCAAGGTTATTTTCTTCTAATATAAGGGCATTCAAGAACCATAAATTGAGGAATAATATTTATAGAAACTACAAGGTGTTTTGCATCTCAGACCTTTTTAGTTTCGTAAGATTATTATCCAATCTTATAATTATATAAATCTTTTGAGTTAGAATCAGTTAGGTATTCGTTAAATTTTAAAGAGATTAAACCCTAATTGTTGATGCTTTCTTTGATAGTTCCTTCAAAGTAAAGATTTCAATTACCTTGATTATAAACCTGAAGGAAATCAAATGGTTTCATGTTAGAGGAAGGTAACACAGTGTTCATGAAGGACTATGGAGCAACTTTTAGGCCTTTACAGGACTTCGGATAGGGGAATTAAGTAGTAAGATATTGCAAGATCCAAGAAACATAAGGACATACCTGCAGCTTAATATCTCAAAGGGTATAATCACTATTAATTACATTTCAGTCCAAAGTCTGATAGTAGGTGTAGATGGTGGTTTTTCGTGACAAGGGTGAAATAGTTATTTTAAGATTCAATTCAAGTTTCATTATAAAACTTAGACTCATAGACCTAACCCAAGTCGTGGCTTCATGAAAAAACTCATCTCTCGGCCTCATGGATGGTACTCGGCTCTCAGTCTCTCGAAATTCAACTTTCAATCTCATGAGCCAGACTCAGTTTTCAACCTTATAAGAATGATTCAGCTATGGCCTCATGACCTCATACACACAGATTCTAGTACATCCCCATGAGATATATTGGTCATTTTTTTTTTATTATCACTAATACGTCCACGATCGATTACATAAGCAGAGCATAACTTACGTCCTCAGTAAGCACGATTCCCGTCTCTGTCTCAGATGCGTGACTTAATCCTTACGAGCCTGATGGATAAATCATAATATATCCCTGCGAGATACACTGTTCATGTCTACTCCTTCTGATTGTGACTTAGGTCTTCAGTAAGAAAGACTCGTACATTGGTCTCACGAGCACAACTCAAGCCTTACAAGCCTCGTGACTGATTCCTAGTACATAACCCACGAGATACAATGTTCATGTTTTCTCCTTATATGAAAAGGTTCGCGACTGAATCCTAGTAGCATATGCACAAGACTCACTGGTCAAGTCAAGTGTATCATAGTTGCACTAGAAATCCTCATCATCAAATATAAGCCTCAATTTTATAACAATCACCAAGGGGACTCATCAATAGATTTCGACCCCCCACAATCCATTCATGGATGGAAATATAATGTTAAGGCTCAAACTAAGCTCCTAATTTGTCTCACACACGATCCTCATGTAATCTCGCGTTCTCCGTATGATCTAGCTTAGTATCACACACAAATCAGTAAATATTCCTTTATTTTAGTCAAGGTCGCCTACATAGAGTATTGTTACCCTACCAACATATCATCACGAAGGCTAAATCAGTCACACAAACGGTGGGATAACAATAACGGTACTGGTATGGAGGTCTACGACACGTGTGGGAATTATCCTTTGTATTTCTCACCATTAAAGAGAACAGTCAATCTAGGAGGTTACGAGAATCAAGGGATAAGATCTACTTATCCTTGATTATTCTTTTAATCGCGAAAGGAGTTTATCCACGTTACTCAATCCTTATCTCACCGACTTGTTATCAACAAGTTCAGTTATAAATAGATCATCAATTGACCTAGATAAAGACATATCACAGGGCATTGTTCTGAAGCCAAAAATTAATTAGTTTAATCTCTGCCTTCTATTTGCTCCCCTCCTGAGACCATCCATGATCTCTCTCACGTGACTGTATCAGTTTTCGAACGAACACTTCTCTTGGTTTAAGCAAAGATTGTTCGTGTTCAACCTCCTGTAATTCACACTCAAAACCCTAAATCTTATTTATATGCCTCTTAGGTGTCTATAGTAGGTTAGGGTTTGTAGTGGTTTAATACAATGTGTGCTCAAACTGGAAGCCATCCAGGAATTTTTCTACTAGATTGCAGTTATTCTCGTTAACAAAGTTTATGAAGTCTTGTATTATTATTTTTTGGCATTATATCGTTATCATATCATCGAAATATCACAAGTGATACATTATCTTAATCGAAATATCAATCAAGACTTTTCTTATTGAATTCAAGTTATCATATCATTTTTTATAGTTTCTAATCCATCCAAAGATCATTTGTAAAACAAAATCTTGAAGCAAGGTTCTTGTCAATACTTGTTCTTGTTGAATTAAAACCTAAAAAGTATTGGTTGTGTAAGGTTGGTCTATACAAGTCCATCTAATTACGGAAGAATAATGGGTGGGTTATGAAACGTAGGGTTTCACTGATTTACTTAATGGGATATGTATAATGGATTTTAAAATCCTATTAGGGGATTGTGTAGAATGATTTTTATGGGAGTAGATTATGGTTTAAGTTTTTCAGTCGGTTCCTAGTTGGGGTTTAATAAGGGTATCAATGGGGATTTTAATTACATTTCTAGATGGGGTTTGACTATGGGCTTAAATTAATGGTGGTAATCATGATTCAACAGTCAGGAATCGTGACATTTATTTTAGTATATTATTAATAAACTAAAGCACAGTTGTATGGAGCCTTCCAAGGGTAAATCTTCACAGTCTATTATTTTTTTCTTTTATCACCAGATGTCCTGTCTCCTTACACGAAGAAAGGTCAGGATAAAATTTTTCCAAGAGATAAAGAAGGGTCAAGATGAAATTTAAGCAATAAATTTATAATTCGATAAAAGTTGGAAACTGCTTGCAATCTAAGGTTCTGGATATCATCATATGTGCGAGACCTCCTCTTTCTTCTCCCTATATTTTCCCTAGGTGTCAAAACTGAATCCCCCACATATCAATATCAAATAGACTCTTTCACCAAGAGATGGTCTTTAAAAATCTAATTCTCCCTCTTTTTCATAGTTCTTACCATTTCTTAACTTTCCAAAACAGTATTCCTTTTCTCTCCCACTCTTGCAGTGCATTCTTTTGTATTTCTGTTTCAATTTGGTAGGTTATGTTGTTCATACGTTCTATCCACTTTTACAATGATTAATTAATATTTAATTAATAAACATATACTCCCTCCGTTTATGTAAAAGAGTTACCATCACTTTTTAAATTTGGCTTATTTTTAAGCTAAAATAAAAAAATGATAGTAACACTTTTCCAAAAACGAAGGTAGTATATGATTTGATTCATGTTTTTGGATGGTAACTCCATCATTAACATCTTCTTCTATCAAATCGTCCATTTATCAAGGTTTTAGTATATTATCTCTATTTCTAATATTATGGATTTTTGATTATTTGATGATAACAGAGAGACTATTAAAAGATACTAATATTGATACAAGTTTGAATTATCGCGGAAAGATGGAAATTTCGTTATTACTATATGGGTTCATAGGTTTCTATGGAGAGAAATCAATTTTTGGATTTTTAACGAACTCAGTTTTTGGATTTTTTCATTAATCGGTAAATGTTCTTTAATTGATTTGCTCAGGATTTTATTTTTTTAGGATTACTAAATTTAAGTTAATTTCATCGGTGATCATTCAATTTCAAGGGTTAATTGTTAGTATCCAACTATCATGAACAGAATAACTTTTGGACATTTTTTCGGACACTCATTAACTATTTGTCGAAATCATTTTTTCAAGTCAAAATAGTTATTAACCTTTCGGGTTGAGAAACTTATATCGTAGAATATGCTCTTGATTTATTTGATGACATGCTGTAATTGTCTTCCTAAACAGCACCATCACATATGAGGACAATAGTGAGGATTGTGAGAGGATGGAAAGAGAATTATTTATAAAATCCTTTAGTTACGCTCTACTTCATATATTGTTATACTAGTATTATATTCTAATGGCTTATAATGTACTCCCTTCGTTTCAGGAAAATAGTTACTTTCTCTTTAAATTTTTGTTCCAACAAAAGAGTTACTTTCATTTTTCAACATAACAAACTTTCAAAATTACCCTTGTTATTTTAAGAAGTGTTATTATTCTCATTATAAAGATATATGTAGTATTAAACTTTTTGTTAGGGTAAATCTGGAAATAAATTATAAAAGTTATTCTCTCTCATCTTGCCTTAACAATTGTGCAAATAGAAAAACTAACTCTTTTCCTGAAACGGAGGGAGTATCATATATGACACACTATAATTTTAATTATTTTTATCTCATTAAAAATAAAATATAAATAATAATAATAAAATAAAATATTTATTTTTCGCAAATCTTCTTTCAAGTAGAATTAATTTGTGGAACAATTTAGAGTTTACTTATTGTTGCTCCAGCTGGGTTTGGAAAGGGATGTTTTCTGAATCAATCAAATCCAAAGAAATTGCTTGTAGAAAAAAGAAATTGCTTTTAGAAAATCGGAAATCTAACAAACATTAAGGTTTGAGAAGATTATTTGATTCCAAAAATAAAACCACCCATAGTTAAGCCATTTTTAGGAGAAAATAATATCACAAAGGTAAATCAACTCTTAATTATCATTAAAACATGGGATATATATAGATCAGAAGACTGTTTTAACCAATCAACTATCATTCACATTATGAAAATACACATTCCAATACTTCAAGAGGAAGATATAATAGAATGTACACTCTCTCAAAAAAAAAAACTTTACGGTAAAATCTCTTTACAACAAAATTAACTCTATGGGTGAAGAAAACAAAAATTGGAATCAAATTTGGAAAATAAATATCCCTTCTTCTGTGAAAACTTTTTTCTGGAAGGCTACAAATGCTATCATTCCTAATAGTGTTAGAATGGCTACTATTATTCCTAGAATATTAACTACTTGTACCCTTTGTAATATGGGTGAGTAGTCTTTAACTCATTTATTTATGCATTGCCTCTTGTGAAACATGTATGGATGCATATGATTTTTATTATGGATTATGTTTTAAAAACTAGCAATACTTCTCATGATTGGCTAAATGATTGGTTTAAGAAACCATAAAGAGGAGCTTATGCCATTGAATTGCCTGAATTCCGTAGCATTATTTCTTGGCACATTTGGAAAATCAGATGCAACTGAGTATTTAGAAAAGAAAAAAAAATAGTGTTGTGATTGCTACTACTATAGAAAATATATTAACAGTATCAAAACCGTATATAATCTAGATTATTCATTAATACAAACCTTATGTTATAATCTTATGTACGATGAATGTTTGGAAATAATCACTAGTAATAACAATGTAAACAGGAAAACAATGAGCTATACTATCAACAATGCTTTTACAATGTTAAACTCTATTATTACAATTGGAATTGACCAGACTTGTATGGACTATGCAGGTTATACTATTGAGGCAAGAAAAAATTACAGGAAAATATGGAACAAGATAACAGTAAAAATAATAAAGGGGTGAAAGCGGCTTTTCCGTGGGCAACAAAATGGAATGAGCATGATATTATCTTTCAAAGCGACTCGGAACCAATATTAATATAGCTTAAAGGAATATATGCTAAAACTAGGGAATATAAATATACAATTAGTGAAGATTAGGGAAGCAACGTTGCCCATCTTAACTCAATCAACTTCAAAACTACTGCTCTTGTATTGAAAAATAGACTAGATATAGTATAAACAGCAAACACTGCTGCTTTTTGTAATATTTATGATATCCAAAACAGTTGGAAAGGCTAAGGTTTGGGAAATTTTTAAACTTTTATAACTCGGAATATTTCAATGAAAACATTTCCTGGTCTAACCCATACCAGACCCGCTAACAAATCTGCCAATGTAATTTTCAGTTGTAATGTTAGAGGGAATCTTCCTCTAAAAACCTAATCGACACTTCTATATAAAAAAAAGTTCACACTTGCAGAAGCTTCCATAGTTGTCTCAATGATGAAAATACAAACATACATCAGATGCAATACTGATAACATGTCTTGGACTTGGTGAAATAACTTTCTGCTAGAGCATTGTTAGTAAATTAAAGAATCATGACACGTGGAAGAAGATCAAGTTAAGAAGCAACCAGATTAAAAAAGACGAGAAACACAGGATCACTATTAAAGATATCAAATTTCAAAAAGACACGAGACGTTTCCTGACATCTGAGCGATGAATTGCATGAATGACACATAAGATCGAGAAAGCTGAACAGCATCGAATAAAACAAACAACATTAAATGATAGCTGATCGGGAAAGTAAAAAGTTATTATTATTATATTATTTTATGATCGAGAAAGCAAAATGTAATAATTATTTTATGATCGAGAAAGTGAATTGTAATAATTACTCTATTATTTTAATGATCGAGATCACACAAGTCTTTGAAGATAAGGAAACACGTGTCGGACATATAAAGCATCGAATCAAGAAGTAATTAGGAGCAATCTGTCATCTATATGATCGCACCAAGTAAAAGACAAAATACAAGAACGATAGATACATCGAAACAAGATGGATCGACCCAAAGAAGAATTGATCCAGAACGATGACCAGGCAGTAAAAAATGACACGTTGCATAAAGAGCGACCCAGAAAAATAGATCTATAAATAGAAGAGATCAAACAACAAAGAAGGGACGGAAAAAAAGAGATAGGAGGAGAGTTAGAGAAAGAGAGAGAAAATATTTTTAGGTATGAATCTATGGAATATAGTAGTATTATGTAAGGATTTCTGTATTTAAATTGAAAAGTGTAAGGATTATAAACCCAAAAATTGCAAAACCTGGGTGATGAATGGTATTGTTCATAAATGATTTTATGAAATGAATAAAAGGATTTTTCTTTATTACTCGATCTTAGTTATGTAAATTGTATCCAAGAATTTGATTGGTTGTTTAGTCGAAAGGATTTTTTGGCATAAACAAGCATGACTACATTTTTTTTGTCAAGTCAGTGAATATAAAGTCAAGTGAAATAAGTCTTTCTTTCAAACCGCCAGCGGTTGAGCTTCTTCAATGTAAATGCGTACGACTTTCTCATGTTATAGATGGGTGAAAATGGGATATCAGTCCTACTCTATGTAGTTAATTTCGGCCAAAATGGTCAAAATTTCGCCGAAATTTGGCCGAAATATCGGCCGTTATGGACGATTTTGATTTTTTTTTAAAAAAAAAATCAAAAAAAAATAAAAATAAAAAAAATTCCTTGTTTTAGGGTTTCTATTATTACTCATATTTTTTATGATATTTTAGAATTATATATGGATATGATAATATCTATAATTAATCTAATGATTTCGATTAGAATTGTAATATCCTTGTTTAATTAGCATTTTAGACTATGAACTTTGAAGTTTTCTTGTTTTTCTTATGTTTCCAGTTTGAACTTTGTATGAAATCTATGGATCTATATATTTTAGATGATTACTAGTTTTTCTTTCTAAACTTTATGAAAAAACGTTTGTTATAACATGTTAAAATATATTTATAATTATAAAATATGAACTAGTATTTTTTTCATAAAATTATGGGTTTAAAATATGTGGACCGATATTTTACCGATTTTTGAACCGAAATTTCTCAGATATACGGGCGCACTAGTGCATCGCTCTCGACCGATACGAACCGAAATCCGATTTGTAACAACCTTGGTCCTACTCTTAAGCAGTAGCAATACCCAATGTGCCCGTGTTGACCATTTGTATGCAAATTTTTGATAATGGGGAAAATTGGACATCAGTCAGTCCCACTCTTAAGCAGTAGTAATAGTAAATGTGCCTGTGTTGACCATCTACATGCAATGCTTGATGAGAATTAAAGTCTGTTCATGCAACTCATTGCTTGCCCCTACTATGGTTTACAAGTTGTGGGACAAGAGGGGCCTTGTCGTACAATGTAATTATAATTAGTTTGGACTTTAGGTTTTGTCGCTTACTAGTATATACTTGGTTGAGGAGCCAATAATAACCGCAAACCAGACTATTGTAGTATAATTACTTTTCTTCCTCACTAAAATCACAAGACAAGTGGCGGAGATGCGGCCGGGACCAGAGACTTTCTTGTGCATTTCTTCACTTTCATTATGTCGGTAACTTAAACAATTCCCACTGCATGCAATCGTGGGATCAGACCACTATACCAATAGGCTACTGTCGTATATGACAATAATAGTTATACGTCTAAATCTCTGGTATAATATAATATATTATATAAAAATATAATTTTATAGACTATATTATACCGGTTTGTTTTACATTTCTAGTTTACTACTACCTCCGTTTAAGAAAAGAGTTATTATCATTTTTTCAAATTGATCTATTTTTAGGTTAAAATAAAAAAGTGATAGTAACATTTTTCCAGAAACGGAGGGAGTATTATTTTGCTCAAAGTAAAAGAAAAAAAGAGGTAAAAGGCTGAATTGTATTTGGAGTGTTGTATTGTGTCATGTATGTATGCCCATGTTTAAGACATATGGGAAAAGTCAGGAGAAAGGGATAGAAAGATAAACTGAGCCTCCCCTTACCTGTTCTGAAATACGATCCAAATGCATGTCTCTCTCCCAAACCAATGGAGTGTCGTATAATATGAATGCATGCTTAACTGACAGAACAGTCTTCTGTACCAACAATCAGCGAATTATCTGTCGGAGATAGACATGGTTGAATCTTGAATTTTTAGTGTAGTCCGGGCCCTTATAATATTTGACCCATCATCTAATATCATGGTACAATCTTGGAATGAATGGATGGATATATAAAGAACTTGACTTTGTCAAGACCCAAATTTTGTTTAAACCACTGGCTGATTTATTAAAACTAATTAGTGATCAGTTAACAACTATGTACAATAAACCAGACACTCAAAATAGAGTTATGCAGTTGAGACGGAGAATATGGGCAGCTGCTGAGGTGGTTAGCACTCCTAATGTGAGATGAATATTGTTGTTTAACCCGTCATTTTTGACATCTTCAAAAGCCTTTTTAACTTTTGGTTGCTAAAGTCCATGTTGCATGCATGGTTTTTGTTGTTGCAATAGTCTATGTTGTATTCCCTTTTTGGCAAACAAAACGAGAAGTAGAACACGAAAATGTCCAGGAAATGTTTTGAGAGGGCTAAAGAAACGAGAGGTGTTTTTTTTTCCGATTTCCACATGCAGTAATTTTGTTAGTTAGTCAATTACATAGCACCAGCAGGGCTGCAGGGGTGTTAATTTCAAAACCAATCGATACGGACTTCATGTCAAATCGATCAGAAAGCAATCAGATTATTCTCAAAACAAAACAAAATAAATAAGAACCAGGAAATCAAATTTGCTACATTACAGTCTGCATCTGGTCTGGGCAGTGATAAAGCTAGTACAATTAGTCAAATATGTCCGACGTACACGGTTTTAAGCTAAGCCTGAATTAATCCGGATACAAACAAGCAGAATATGAGTGGGTTTTCAACTGAAAACGCCAAACGTAGATTTTGAATTTAGTTATTGTTTTACTTAAGATATTTTTAACTTTCTGTCATTACAGAATCAGATGGTCTCAATTTTTTTTTTTATTTTTTTTTGAAGCATAGGTCTAAGACTCTAAATCCCTTGCAACTCAAACTTATTATTTTAACGTTCTTTTGAAGTTGGATACAAAAACATAAGAAAACATACAACTGAAATAAAAAATGAAATTCAATTAGAATTGCAATAATTAATTTGATAAAAGATACGACTGAGCACGTGGTTTTTGTATGAACCAAGAAAAACTTGGTCACAGCAGACCTGGCCTCTTGTTTCAGTCATAAAATCGTAGGTCATAAGTTGATGATGAATCAATTTTTACGTGCATAGTCAAGAGATTCGATTCTTACTGGGCCATTTTTAATTGTCAACTAGAAAAGTAAACAAAGCCCTATTATTTAGAGGGAAAATTGGAAAAGAAACCATTTCAAAATAAGATATTCCTAGTAGAAACTATTATATTCAACAAGAGAAATATATTTGGTGGTTGCATTATTCAAGCCATAAAACAAAACTTATATATATATATATAGGGGAGCCACTAAGATGTACCAGTAGTATTTAAAAAGTCAATCAAGTGGAAGGAGTACTGATATTGTTTAGCTAGGTGATTAATGTTAGTTGACAAACAATAGATATCCAATCACTTTGAAATATCTGAGTGCTTCTTATCTACTCCAGCTCCTACAAGACTTTTTAGTTTACCATTGACTACAAATGTAACTAATTCCTCGGGGTCACTAACTTCGTATGAAGTAAAACAATTCTTATCGTTGGATTCGCTTGATATCATTTTGTGAAACTCGAAAACCCTTTGTATTAACCTGGAAAATTTTCCTTTCATCATAAACCATCATTTTTGATTCCTAATTTACTAGACGAATTTCAATCTTATACTCAAACAAAAATGTTGATTTTAGATATTTGCTCCACAAAAAATAAAGGTGTTACTAATGTTTCGGTATGCACATGATCATCAGATAACCTTAAACATTCCCCCATTTGAATCCAACTTTTGTGGACTAGTTTCCACTGAATTAAACATAAAACAAACACACTTTAGAGATACAGAATAGCTTTAATTAAAAATCCTTCTTAAAACGTATATATATATATATATATATATATAAATGGAGAGCAATTAGACAGGGAATGGGGACCCATGAGGGTAGAAGAGAAAACCATTCTATTATTGATGGGTGTTATTAACAGGAGAAGAGTCAAGAATATCTCTCCTCAATAACGAACTGTCTTTATTCAACAAATTTCTAGCTGGAATTATTTATCGTGTACTGTTGGTGAGTACCCACAACAGACTATGATCCCATTCGTACGGATTCAACTACATTTATGGGAATATGAAAATTATGGATGGGAAGTGTGTTTCCTGTTTTGGCAAATACATATGTGATGAGTTTTACTGAACCGAGTCTTATTGATCATCTTTCACATGATTCACAATCCAAAAACCTTTGAATTTGAATCCAAACTTCACATTTTCCGTGAATCACCGGAAAAACACTGAACGGTTTCGAGCTAAAAGAAAAAATAGGATTAGTATAATTTTTTATTTTTACTGTATCTTTTATGTTTTGTATAAATTGTTGTTTTTTTTTCCTATCACTTAATACTTTATTTTTTCACAACTATATATACCGGTCCCTTCCCAACAATGATATATACCAGGTTGTGAAGACTGTGAATAACAATGATAAGACTCATTTCTATAATTTGTCCTAGATAATTTAATTCATAGATGATTTGATTTTTTGTGGTTAATGAATTTTAGGTGATTTTTTCTTTTTAAGTTGGAAATTATTTTCCGCTCATATTAGATGGAGCTTTAAAACTTGTTGGATTGCATAGTGGGTACTGGTAGTGACTTCTCGTGCTTACCATTAGGTGCAACCGGAAGTGATTTACCTTTTTTTTTTATTTGGAATCTAAAAGTATATCAAGATATTTTTTTAAATATTAACGGTTTGGAGAATATTTGGAATCGGATAATTATAAAAGAATATCTAAAAATATATCTTCTCTTTTTTATCTTAAAAATTGTATAAATTATAAAATAACTCGATTTATCATGAACGGATAAAGTATTAAAAATAAAAGTATTAAAAACATACTTTGAAAGTGATTATAAGAGAATAAAACCTAGACTTAAAAGACTAATATCAATATGAGCAATTTTGAAAGTTTCTGTATTAACACTCCAATCATTTGAAAAGTTAAAGGTTCCTCTCCCTTTTCCAGAAATTTGATTAGGGGGTTTGTTTAATCAATTGGAAAGAAATAAAGAAGGAAAACAATAAAAATTGGTACAACTATACCGTCAAATTGTAAAATACCACAGTGGTAATCCTTAAATTATACTTAGGCATGCTCTGCCAATATTTATTCATAATTATTATATCACCTAATCAGCAGCCACCAGCCTGGAAAGATTTGTCATCCATAAGTCGGAACCAACAAAGTTGAGTCACATCATTATTATCTTTTTTTTTTTTGACGAAAGTCACATCATTATTATCTGATAGCAACAAGATTGGTATCAGACTTCATGTTATTGGATAGCAACAAGATGGTAGTATCACCATTCACTAAGATTGTTATCCAGCCTAACACTATGTTTTTGTACCGAATCGTCGATAACTAATTTACTTGTTGAATCTGTGTACTGGTAAAGAAGAAAAATCAAACATGGACTTCCTCTTTTCTTTTTCAAAAAAAAAAATGTAGGTTCAGATGACAAGAGCCATTATGAGTCAATGTTGTTTGGAGTTATATAATGACCTAAAAGATAATAGTAATCAACCAAGACTACGTTGCCACTTAGGAGAGAAAGAATCTCTTTGATTAATCAGATTTTTCTTAACAAAAAACAAATATTCTAAAGTGCTATCCATATTATACGTAAAAGTAAGGCCCACGACAACCCATCCTAGTTGCAACAGGACTAGTGGCATTGTGGGGGTGTGGCAATGGGGATTCCAGGAGAGTTCGCATCTCTTTCTCTGTCATTGTGATGTTTATTTACAACATAATTGATGCTTCAAAACCAGCGAAGATACCACGTTATAGAAACGGTTGCAGATGTATATACGGAGTAGTACCCATCTGAAAGTTAAAAGGAAATACTTTATCCAAGTTTTTTACTTCATGAAAAAATCCTGAATTCCGAACTCTGTATGCTTTGTCACATAATGAATGATATAAACTGTTGGGTGTTCGTTTCTTGATTTGATCTTCAAATTGATCAACAACATCTAATTGCTTGTGCAGATTAGTTATATGCCTCTATAGTTTTTCCCAAAGAGCAGGTAGGCAGGCAAGTAGGCAACGTATGATCATATTGTTTATTAATTTTATGAGCATGTGCATATTGTTTATATGTTCTGACCAAGAATGCTACTAATATAATTCTTTTTTCCTGATCATAGCCAAGTAGTTTTATATTAATACTGTATATTACAACCACAAGGTTTTGCTTGAACTAAAAAGTTAAAAAAAAAACAAAGGAAAAAAAAGAGATGGAGAGGTGAGAAAGAAGGCCAATGTATCTCTCTCTCTTGGTCAGCAGTACTTGGATAACAAAGGAGCAAACACCCTCAGGGGGGATGAATTTACAAAGGTCCACAGTCATGTGAATCCCTATCTATGATCAAGTTGCTTCATTAAATGGACCCCACATTACATACACAACCCACAACACACTCCATAGAGAAATCCCAAGTCTTCTTCACTGCTTGCTAATCTTTAGTCTTGTAACTCTTTACCTTGAATCTTCCCTGTTTTGGTATCTCTCTCCCATAAGTTGACCCACACCATCACCTTCAAACCCCCCTCTCATAAAATCAAATTATAAAATTCAACACTTCTCTTACTCTATATAAACTCCATCCCAACAGCAGCTTCATATCAACTCAAATCATATATGCAATCATCCCTACAACTTCAACTTCATCTCCTTAAAACACACGTATAATTAACTTTCCTTGAACAATAAGTCATCACAACATGGATAGTGGTGGTAGTTGTATAGATGAGACTTCAAGTGATCATTCTGCAGCAAATTCAATCTCAGTATCACCTTTAACAATATTGGTTACACCTGCAGATAAATTATGCAGGGTTGGAAGTGGAACGTCTAGTGTTGTACTAGATTTAGAAACCGGGGTTGAAGCCGAATCTCGAAAGCTACCTTCTTCTCAATACAAAGGTGTAGTCCCACAACCAAATGGTCGATGGGGAGCTCAAATTTATGAGAAACATCAAAGAGTTTGGTTAGGAACATTTAACGAAGAACAAGAAGCTGCTAAGGCTTATGATATTGCAGCACAGAGATTCCGGGGTCGGGATGCCATAACCAATTTCAAACCGCTGGTGGATAGTAATGAAGATGATGATATCGAAGCCGCTTTCTTAAACTCGCATTCGAAGGCTGAAATTGTCGATATGCTACGTAAACATACATATAATGATGAACTTGATCAAAGCAAACGTAATTTTGGCGACGGAAATTGCCGTGGTAAGCTTAACAGAAGTGGTATCTACATGGGTTTAACAGCCGGGTCGATGGGTCAAGGCATGGGGGCACGGGAACAGCTCTTCGAAAAGGCGGTAACGCCTAGCGACGTCGGTAAACTAAACCGATTAGTTATTCCAAAGCAACATGCCGAGAAAAACTTCCCTTTGCAAACAGGAACTACTTCAAAAGGTGTTTTATTGAATTTTGAGGATAACGGAGGGAAGGTATGGAGATTTAGATACTCCTATTGGAACAGTAGCCAAAGTTATGTGCTTACAAAAGGTTGGAGTAGGTTTGTTAAGGAGAAAGGATTAAAGGCAGGCGATGTCGTTATGTTTATGCGATCCACCGGAGGCGATAAGCATCTTTATATCGACTTTAAATCAAGAACTGGGTCGAGTTCTATACATCAACCCATTTACCCTGTTCATCATCAACCAGCTGTTCAAGTGGTAAGACTATTCGGGGTTAACATTTCCAAAATGCCTAATATTGCAGTCAGTGGATTAGTGGAAAGTAATACTAGTAATCAGCATCATACTTGGATTGGTAACAAGAGAATAAGAGAAGTAGACTTGTTACAGACAATAGATTGTTGTAAGAAACAACACATAATATTTGCTGGAGCTTTGTAACATTTTTTTTTTTCCACATTTTTGCTAATTTTCTAGGATTTAGATTTTGGATTCCAGATGTGTACATGTTGTTGAAAGGGAAAGGGATATGCAAGTGTTAAAGATAGTTGGGTATACATTGTCTTTTGTAGCATCAACTTGCGAAGTTTGGAATTGGATGTGCGTATAGTTTTATCAAGAAAACAGTTTAAGCCTTAAAAAAAATGAAAAAAAGAGGTGAAGTTAGGTCGAAAGTTGAATAACAGTGCTACTCATTATTGATTAAAAATGAATTATAAATATTCTGACTTGTAATTTGTTTTATTTTGGATATTTTGTTTGTTTGTTTCTTTTTTTTTCTATTGATGTTTGTCTTGTATGGATCCACTAGGCTGTACGTTGTTTGTTGTTATATCATGACTTAGTGACGTACTTAAAGGATCTACTTTGTAAGGTCCACGATTGTTAAGATAGAATATAATTGTAGGAAATTGTAACCCGACTCCCATTATTTGTTTTTAAATTCTGTCGGCTGATTTTTATTTTCTCTATCTAAAATTTTCATTTAAAACATGGTGAGAGTATTCTCGCATAGTTCGATTATCCTAAAACCTCCTTTATGTAATAATTAAAGTTTAAGACATTGCAATTTATATGATTATTAGGTGTTTAAAATAATAACATATTTATTTTTGCACAGGTAAAAGAGTAATATTGAAAAATACATAAGTTGTGCGCGTGAAAACGATTACTCATAAGAAGAGTACGTAGTCTAAGAGCATTTACAGTGGTGTGACCAAACCCAAAAAATAAAGACAAAAAAAAATTGGGCTTATTCCGCCTGAAACGCAACGGGCAGCGAGTAAAATTTGATCGGGCGTAAGTCTAACCTAACGCCTGGCGTTGGGCGTATATACAAGTATCCGTCTGTTGGAATTGTGTTTTACAGGCGTACGTCTATGAATACGCTTAGTTGGGGCGGACGCTGGATGAACGCTCGGTGAGAGACGCAACCCAAAAGAACGTCTGATGATAGACGCACGCTTAGCGACACGCCCCAGTGATAGGCGTGTTTCTAGAAGAACGCCTGATGGGGCGTTAACCTAGCAACACGCCCGATCACTATTCTACTCGTGCATGTGGTACGTGTTATAATAAAGAGGGCGGTCTTCTAGGCTTACGCTCGTCTCATCGGGCGCTCCTCTAGCCATACGCGCGTCTCATCAGGCGTTTATCTGGGTGAACGCCTGTTGGGGCGGAGGCTTTTATGTTCGTTCTCCTCTCTTCTCCTCTCCATCTCTTCCAAACTCCTCAGAACACTTCCACCAGACGCATACCCCTTCAAGCGCCTACCACTTCAAGCCTCAACCGAATTCTCCCTCCTCTTCTTAACCTCTTTTCAAAATTGAAAAAGCTAGGTTAGGTTTATCTCAAGGCAAGGTATTAAACTCAAACTTTTATATGAATTTTAATGGATTTCATAGGTTTACATTATGATTTATTGTAATGTTTTGTTAATTAAATATGTATATATATGTTTAAAGATTAAACATATGATTATGAAATATACATATTAGGTTTTACAAATTGTAATTTTGTAATTGAGTATAATTCTAGGGTTTTGGAAGTTGTAAATTGGGTATAAAAAATTGATGAGAATTAATTAATTTTAAATTGATTAAGTTGTTGGTTAATTTGAGTTAGGTTGTGGTTAATTTTAAGTTCTTGATTAATTGATTTGATATGATTGTTTATGAAATTTTAGAATTATGAGTGTTTATGTTCCTAATGAATGTTTATGGAATTATAGAACTAGGGAATGATGATGAATTTTTGTAGAGGTTATAATTTGATTAGTAGTGGACTATTTGTGAATCATGAATTTTGTATTTTGGATGATTTATGAATGTTTGTACATTTAATTATATAATTAGATGATTACTTTTTTAATGATGAAATTTTTATTTTTGTGGATTTATGGATTAATGTAGAGTTTTATATTTGTGCATTGTGAGGATTAATCTTGATTTTGAAACTTGTATGTACCGTTTGCGCAGATGTTGAGCAATGTCAAGGAGAGATTCGTTGGTCGAAAAAGAGGAACAAGAAAACTAAAACTATTGAGGATCCAGAAGTAGACCCTACTACTGAAGATATGGTCATGTTCCCAGGTTAGCGAACTACGGTGTCGTGGAAGATGCTCAGAGTCACGTTTTGACAAATATTACATATTCAACCGATTTAAAATTCAAGTATTGATAGACACATTTTAGTGTCTAATTTGCACCTTAATTTCTAGTGAGTTAGTATTCGATTTTGTGTCTATTACGTGTTTTTATGCTGTTGTAGGTACATTAGAAGAATAAAGATTTGTGGAAAAATTGGCTCAAAAAGTGTTCAAAGCACCCGGGAAAATGGATCAAGGCACCCACACTTTGGATTGGGGCACCCTTGGATCGGGCTGAGCTGGATCGGGTCAACCCAGCGAGCCAGCGAGTCAACCCAGCGAGCCAGCGAGTTAACCCAGGATCGGCCGATCCAACTCATCGGGAGTTCCTGTTTCAACGGGAAAAGGATTTGTTGCGATTTTTGGGTTGTTTTCGGCAATTGAAGATGACCCATTGCAATTAGAGTTGGAAGAAATCGAAAGACATCAAGAAATCCCGGAAAATCAGCTCGGGAAACCCAATTTTGGCCGGAATCAGGACTCGGTTCCTGTTTGGATTGGGATTGAAGAATTGGAGTGATTTGAGAGAGTTCTATTAGGTTTAGAACTCTCTCTAGGGTTTGTGAAGTCTATAAATACGAAGTGAAGCCAAGAAAATCAGGGACAGAAGCCTAGGGAGCGATTCAGAAGAAATCCGGTGAAGTTCCGGTGCCGCCGGTGACCTGCTGGTGCTCCGGCCGGCGTGTTCTTCATCCACCATCACCGAAGAAGACGACTTAGTAACATTTATAAGTGTTGCTGTTCCACTGTTGCAGCTCTGCTCCT